>BRDA01011172.1:13890-26867 GCA_036984385.1 Crenuchus spilurus | reverse complement strand
CTGACCAATCAGAATCAGTCGAGAGTCACTTTAACACAAACTAAGCAGCCCAGCCCTTAACGTCCTCTAGACAAATGAATCAGAATCAACATGCTAATTAACCAATTAATCAATTAATCACTTCCACTAAAGAAGCCGTTAAAAGTCCAACTGGAGGGAAAACAGGATTAGCTCCTGTGTACTGATAATCAATAATACATGAAGTGTATCTCGTGACCCTGTTGGCTTTGAGTATCACTCGTTTACATGGCTGTGAACTTGCTTTGGCTGGGCTGGAGGATGGACTTTACAGGCAGTCTGGCTGAGTTTGTAGGTTATACTGATTGTCAGTGTAGACGAGAGACGAGAGCTGGACTGTGCTCGTGCCACTTGGCGTACAGTCATGTCTGATTGGTTATGTTTGATTAGAACAGAGTGGAATTGTGGGTACTGTAGTGGGCTTTGTACTCTGTAATACTAGGCTCTTACCCCATCCCAGAAGATAGTACCACATTAAGTGCTGCTTCTCTGCAAACACGGCCACCACGATGAGTGTGTGCAAGTAGATCCCTTCACACAGCATCCAGAAATAGTTACATCCAAACAGATACAGATGGATGAACTGGGAGACTTTACAGCTGGTCTGGATGGGGAAAGATTTCCAAAACAGAGCTGTCAACACGTTGCCAGTGACACAAAGCTCAGAACAAGCTTGTACTGCAGGCATGATGCCCGTGTGGCCTTACTGGATTGCGCTGCACTAACTCCTGGTTGTTGGCCACCGCTGTCAGCCAGATGATGGTGATGATGGAGTTCAGGACGAAGGAGAAGAACAGGTTCTTGTGCAGGGTGATCCTCTGGCAGCTCAGACTCCTGCAGAGAACAGGCAGAACATCAACAAGGATGCCTCTCCGACCGCACAGTGGGCTCTTTACTCAGGATTAGCACTCACTTAAAATGGAAGAAAATCCCCAGCGATATAAAGAGGGAGATCAGGGACAGTCCGTGTCCGATCAAGGCCAGATACAGCTGGTTCATGGCGGTCTGAGAAAGAGGGCAGGAGAAAGCAGACAGAGGTTTACCACACATTATAAACAGTTTCCTTCCTGTGAATACTCCCTCACCTAAACACCGGCTCGGAGTGATCTTTATCACACATTCAGCTCACAAACAACTCCTCCAACTCTAGTGTGGGTGGAGAGAGAGATCAGATCTTTTCCTCTTTTGGATGGAGCGGCGTGGTTGTTTACATAAGCCGTGCATTTATTTATTTGTTTGTTTAGAATGGAGGCTTCCTGTGAGCTCAGAACCTTCTTACTGAAACTGAGAGGAAGTTCTGCAGCTCTTTTAACATCATACTGAACAACTGAATCTACAATATGCAGGTGAACATCACTTCCACACATTAACGTCTTTATGTTTGCTTCATTTATTTCAAGTTGACATTTCATATTACTGCTTTAAATGTCACGTTACTGAGACTGTCCTCTAGTAGACATGCTCACCAATCAGAATCAGTTTAGTAGACATGCTGACCAATCAGAATCAGTCTAGTAGACAAGATGACCAATCAGAATCAGTCTAATAGACAAGCTGACCAATCAGAATCAGTCTAGTTGATTGGACACAGCAGTGTAGAAGATGAAAACAGTCAAATCAGTAAATGAAAGAGAAGTCACTAATTACATCATCACATTTGACTCATTTAGTAAATCGACAGTAAGAACTATTGATTAATGGGGTCACAGGGGACGTACCATCCTGCCTTCGTTAGTGCGCTCGTTACATTTGGTGTAGTTCGTCCACGTCCTGTTGCTCTCAGGATGCAGAAACCACTGTCCGTTATCTGTGCAGATCTTCGTGACCATTTCTGTTAGAGGAGAGAACGAGGAGCCCCACGTTAAAGCCCCAGTCTGAGTACAGTAAAGAGACAGGAGTCAGGAGCTTGTGTCTATAACATTATACACTCCAACAATGAGTAGTCTTTGATTCCTCTGCCTGAGGTCAGGACTAAGCTGAGAATCCCACTCGAGTTAATCCTCAAACCTTCGCATTTCATTTTTCTGTTTCTTAAAGCCAGTCGCCTCTTTTGTGTGAAAAGACGCTGCTTTTATAAAACGCTTTACAGCCTGAAGTGGCAAAGCTTTACGGAAAGAAGGACACTCTTCATCTCAGACGGATGTATGATGAGCTAAGTCTGTCAAACGTTTGCTGTAATCCTTTGAGAGTTTTTGGGCTATTTGGGCTATTTTCTGATACATTGTATCACCTACTTGACTTGATAATTATTTTACATTTTAAAATATAAAAACAAAAAATTATAAACCTTTTCACTATAAAAACAAACATTCATTCGTTAGAAGGGGTGTCCACAAACTTCTGGACACTTAGTGTACGTTTTATCTTTTACGCTTTACGTGAATATATCTTGGGTATATATCTGAATATATATTTTGTGTTTCCCATTGAAACAATTATAATACATCTACATTTTTGTACACCTGTATGACACCTGTGACCTAACAGTGTGGGGGTCCTCAAACTTTTGACATTCACAGTGTGTGCACAGAATTGTCACCTGAGGGGTCAAAGTCCTGGAAGTAGTCTGGACAGTGCTGCTGAGTGGTGACCCCCGCGTCAGTGTCGTCCCAGCACAGCCAGCCGTCCCATGTCCTGTTGCACACCGGTCCCCCTAACGTCCAAAAACAAACACACAGGCATCAGTGTAGACATATCCATAACCCCCCTCTTACTTTTTCCACATTAGCTTATCCTCAGAGCGCTGATCTCAGCTTTCAAAAGCTCATATCCTGTACACACATCCCTCATCTGCACAGCTTTCCATACCAGCATCAAGTCTGTCCCTTATACACTACACTGGACTAAAGTATAGGGACACCTGCTCATTCACGAATTCACATCAGAATCTGTCTGTGTGATAGATTAGCAGCAGGCTGACTGGGCAGCATAAGCAACCCCCCGACAGTTGTTAGGGTATTGCTACGTGGTTGATATGGCCTCACAGGTGGGTGCCAACCAAGTGGTTGGTACAGTGTACTTAGGTGGTTGCTACTGTCTCCATGATGGTTACTGGGGTGTTGCTAGGTTGTTGCTATTGTCTCACATGTTGTATTTATAGGTATATATGTGGTTGTAGGGATACATCGCTTGTTCTCTTTGGGAAAAAATGCATGGTGGATCAAAAATGTGTCCCATCACTGGTTGTGGAAGCTGTGGAACAAGATACACTATTTGGACAAAAGTATTTGGACACCTGCTCATTTGTTGTTTCTTCTAAAAAAATTTTTAAGAGTTGATCTGCTTTTGTTGGAGTAACTGTCTCTACTGTCCATGGATAATGGATGGAGGATGGATGATCACCACCACCGCCTCATCCCAAATTTTCTAGATGAAGCTGAGAATATGGTTCCAGAATTTTGGCTCCTGCCCACACCTGGCATTAGAAATGGTGCCAACAGGTTGATGTTTAGTCCTATTCTATTGGCAGTACTACAGAGACTAGACAAGCTGTGTACAGTAATAGCTGAATGTTCATTAGAAGGACTGTCCACACACATTTGGACACACAATGTATTTGGTGATACATGTTCATGGTCAAACAACATTTTCAGCTTCGTTAGACTATGTTCTGTAGATCTACCATTCTGAGATTTCAGATGCAGCTTCTTCATTATGTGTGTTAGATAAGGATGCACACCTGCTCTGGACACCAAGTCTTTCCAATTTCACAGCTGTGGAAATTGTGTCATGGACCGCAAAATGAGCCTGCTCCCATTAAATAGACCACATGCTGTGAAATGCCATGAAAATGTGCAATTTAAGCAGGTTTTACCATAATTGCAGGTTCTAAAAATAGCACACAGACTATATTTGATATGTAAGGTGAAATACACACATTTGGCTGCTCTCTTTCAAGAGCTCTGAAACCCCAAAGCTGAACTCATACACTATTGTTCCCAGGTTGAGTGAGCTGTGTCTCACTGAAATGTGATGCTACATCAGAGCTACTAGACTTTCTGAGAGAGATCATCACTGGACAAGACTATAAGCCATGGACTGGAGATATTTCCTCAAAATGTGTGTGTGTTTGTGTGTGAGCGTGTGTACGTGTGTGTGTGTGTGTGTGTGTACATGCAACCTGGTTTTTATGACATATTCCTTTAAGAGTTGTTGCATGTACAGTACAGTCTGTCCAACAAGCAAAATGCACATAATAGTAATGCACACTGGTCCTAATGCACAGTGCCATGTTTGGCAAAAAACACAACACAAACACCTCATACCAGCTGTCAAGCATGGTGGAGGAGGGGTGATGACTCAGACCCTTCAGTCAGTGAGTCTACCATGAACTCCTCTGTGCCCCATAGGATTCTACAGTCAAATGTGAAGTCATGTTTCTGACGGCTGAAACTTGGCTGATACTGGGTTAGACAACAGGACAATGATCATAAGCACACCAACAAATCTACAACAGACTGAATGTGACACTTCTACAGATGTGTTTTTAATACCCCAGTATGCTTTACACTCTTAGAAGTCAACCACACACACGAGAAGCAGCAGCTAATCACACACAGCATCTTAACTGAATGTGACCCCCCACCTGGAGGACTGCATCGAGCACTAGGATCACCCAGGACAGAGTGCCAACAATATTTGGGTATATACATGTATTCATACAAACACACCTGAACATGGAAACTCCACCCAGATGGGGACTTGAACTCAAGACCTCAGCTTTCAGAAGTGAACTTGTTAACCACCATCCATCCATGATCACACCCGCTTCATCCATATCAGAGTCACAGCTAGTCCTCTACCCCTCACTGGGCGCAGGGCAGGGCATTACACTATTCAACTAAGCCCAGGACAGGGCACCAGTCCAACACTGGGTACACACACGCGCGCACAAATACATACACACATTTACAGATAATTTAGAGTGCTCAATTCACCTGATCTCCATGTTTTTGGACTGTGGGAGGAAACCGGAGTCCCCGGAGGAAACCCATGCAGACACGGAGAGAACATGGAAACTCTGCTCAGATGGGACTCGAACCCAAGACCTCAACGCTGAGAGGCGAACATGCTAACCACTAAGCCACCGTGCCACCCTACTAACCACCAAGCAACCCAAAATGTCTGTAAAAGAAGAATCAAGGTGTTCCAGTGGCCTAGTGAACGTGCCAACATCAACCCAAGCGAAAACCTTAAGAGAGCTGTGCATAAACAACTGCCCACAAACCTCAGTGAGCTGAAGCGATGTTGTAAAGAAGGCCAAAATAAAGTCATACAGAACACAAGTACTATAAGTTATTGCTGCTAAAGATGGCATCGTGCACAGGGTGTACGTCAAATTATCCCAACTGCTTGTGCATTCTGCTCATGTTAGGTTTTATTTACTGAATTTTAAGATCAGATGATTTTTTCATTATTTACATACAGTAAGTACAACCATAGAAGTCTGTGTACTTATTTTATTGTAATAAAGCCAGTACAAGGACTCAAGAAACTGTAGCTCTTGCCAGACGTAATGAGGGTCAATAGGAATTTAAATTAGGACGAGGAGTGAACCCCTGGTCTTGCAGGACATGGTTGAAGTGCTTTTGAGATACCTCACCCTCAACTGCTGCCCAGGTGAGGAGATGCCTGGCAGCTGGTTCTTCCTTCTTGGTTGTAGGTACTGAACTGGATCAGATGCTGTTATCTGACAGATGCAGGAGGTCAGAAAGCTCCTCAAATAACTGCTAACACACATCACTCACATTGGTGATAAATGTGCTGTGAGTCCTGCTAATTTCTATTGACCTTTAAATGTTTTTAGAAGGTAAGAACCACCCCCACCACCACCCTTCACATACCTCCACCCACACAGCTTTTAATCATCTCAAACACTCTCCTCATCACACCGCTTCGCTGTTGAAGAGCTTGAGTAAATTTCAGCAGAGCTGAAGCTGAGCAGCACTTTCCTTGACTCACTGCCTCACCTGAGGCTTTTTATTTCACTCGCTGTGTTAATTAGACCAGACAACATCAATTAATCTCATCCTTTACACACATACGAGAAGCAGGATGTTTTCTTCTGCTATTATTATTATTATTATTATTATTATTATTATTATTATTCATAATAATAATAATAATAATAATAATAATAATAATAATAATAATAATAATAATAGTAATAATAATAATAATAATAATAGTAATTTTGTATCATGGTTTCATTTTGAGATATTTTTATAATTTATTTTTTTATTTAAGATTATTCATATTCTTTTTAAAATAGTTTTAATTGTTTGTATTAGAACTTTGATTATTTTATTTTTATTTCAGTCCATTTAATGAATTCAAACTCATTGTATTTTCCTTTTTGGTTCTCATCCAATTGTCCTTTTTATTAATTTGTACATTTTAGCTACAATTAGTTTTATATTCTTGAAAACTACTAAATATTTTTCGGTGACACTCATAATTGTGAGGACACTGATGGCTGTGTGTGTACAGTGGTATAAGTGTGAGTTCAGTTAGTGAGAGGAAGGGGAGGGGCTACAGCTGTACAGACCTCCTCACAACGGCGATTGAGCTGAGACTAAACTCACTGCTCACTGTGAACTCTGATCACGTTAAACAATCAACTACAACTGCCACCATTAAACACTTACAGTCTAAACACCATAAACAGGTTTTAATGTTGACCAGCTGATCCAGATGAAGTTCTGTGTTCAGGTTTGTAGATCTTACACATCAACATTTAATACATCAGTGTTACAGAGGGATCCTCACATGACCCCCAAAATTAAGCAAAAATGGTATTTATGGCCACAGTGAGAAGGTCTTAAAAGTCTTTATTTGATACATTTTAACTGTTTATCAGCACCACTGAGCTCCACAGTCATCTGCTTTGTTCTACCTTTCCTCACTTGATGATTGTCCTTCATGATCTTCTGGTAACACTCGAACTGAGCGGTGACGATCTTGTTTCTGGTGACGCTGATCTCGTGGTACACATTCTGAGGGGGCTGCTGCTGGCTGTTGTTTATTTCCGGGCTGGCCAGCACAGTGACCTACATACACACAACACACACACAGCACAACATTAAGATCCTTTTTATTTCAGGCCAATTTATGTTACAATGACTTTGCATCTTACCGCTGTGCAAAGCAGTGACACCTGCTCATTCATTAGAAAGGGTGTCCACTTGGACATAGCATATGTATGGATGGTGTGCATGCTTCATTTGAGATTGGAGGCTGTGGTGAGAATGTTTAGGTTCTAATGCTGAACTCAGGTGCACTTGCACAACATTAAAATAGAATATTGTGACAATTTATAATTTGTAATGAATATTCATTACATTTAAAGTGGCATATTTCAAGTCTTGTGTTAAACTCTGCATTTAACCCAACCATGTACAAAAATATGGAGGACCAAAAATGACAAAAGTTAAAATAAATAAATGAATAAATAAATGAAAAAATAAATAGATAAATAAATAAATGAGGGACCGAATATGACAAAGGTGTAAATAAATAAATAGATAAATAAATAAATAAATAAATAAATGAGGGACCGTATATGACAAAGGTATAAATAAATAAATAGATAAATAAATAAATAAATGTGGGATCAAAAATGACAAAAGTATAAATAAATAAATAAATAAATAAATAAATAAATAAATAAATAAATAAATAGATAAATAAATAAATGGGGGACCAAAAATGACAAAGGTATAAATAAATAAATAAATATACATTTTTTCATGAAAAAGCATGCATACTAATAATAAATGTTTTCTACTTTATTTATGCAGTGTATCGCAAAAGTGAGTTCACACCTCACATTTCTGTAGATATTTAAGTATCTTTCACAGGACAACACTGACAAAATGACACTTTGACACAATGAAAAGTCGTTTGTGTGCAGCTTATATAACAGTGTACATTTATTCTTCCCTCAAAATAACTCAACATACAGCCATTAATGTCTAAACCACCGGCAACAAAAGTGAGTACACCCCTAAGAGACTACACCCCTAAATGTCCAAACTGAGCACTGCTTGTCATTTTCCCTCCAAAATGTCATGTGACTTGTTAGTGTTACTAGGTCTCAGGTGTGCATAGGGAGCAGGTGTGTTCAATTTTGTAGTACAGTTCTCACACTCTCTCATACTGGTCACTGAAAGTACCAACATGCCACCTCATGGCAAAGAACTCTTAAAAGACGAATTGTTGCGCTACATGAAGATGGCCAAGGTACTCACTTTTGTGATGCACTGTATTTCTTTAACCAATCCTGCTTTTAGAATGAGGTTAGGACCGCCCACTCAATTAACATACGGTTTGAAGAAAAGTAAATGTGGACATGTGGATATACATAAATAAATAAATGTAGACATGTGGAAATACATTAATAAAGTAAAAACATTATTAGTATGCACGCTTTTTTATGAAAAATGTTTATCTATCTATCTATCTATCTATCTATCTATCTATCTATCTATCTATCTATCTATCTATCTATCTATTTATTTATTTATTTATACTTTTGTCATTTTTGGTCCTCTATTTATTTATTTATTTATTCATTCATGCATTTATTTGTTTATTTATTTATTTATTTACACTTTTGACATGTTTGGTCCTCCATACAAAAACACACACCAGTGACCATAATAATAATAATAATAATAATAATAATAATAATAATAATAATAATAGATTGTATTTATAAGTGCCTTTCAACATACTCAAGGACACTGTGCATCCAATTAAGAATAAAATAATGTAAAAAAATTAACCAATAAGACTAAAAGAAGCAATCCAATATAAAAACTGCATATATAAAGGCAATCACTTGCCCTACCCACAGTGCCTTGGCAGCAATTGGGGATTAAGTGTCTTGCTCTAAGGCATTTTATTCATGTCATGTACTGAATGTTGCCCTCGAATGGATTATAGCTCAAAAAGTCAGAAGTCCAGAATCTAAATATTTTTAATATTTTGAGTAAATTACTATTGAAACAGCATGAACATTAAAATTAAAAAGTCCTGAAATATGTCACCTTATGTGTAATCAGTATAAAATATGACAGTTTGAATTATGAACTGAACTGAGTTTTTGTTTTGGGAGATACACTAGTACTACATCAACACAATAAGTAACAATTTGGCTCCACTTCCCATTCAATGTAGAGCTACATGTAACACAAAGGATAATAGGTGTAAGAAAATACACTTATCACAATGTTGTGTTTTGTGGTACTGTATTCTTATTAACACAGAACTGATTTTTAATGGACTGTTTACATGTAAAGGTTCTGTGTTGTGTTTAAGTCCATTGTGATCAAATCACACGTCTGGTTTTAGACGTCGCAGTACTAAAACAATGAGCCTCCTTCACCAACATTAAGTTACTTTTACATTTATTCTTAAATATGATTGACATTTAAATCTGTATCATTGAAGAAAACAAATTAAAATTGTTTGTTTGCACAAGTGCGTGTAGTTTTGACCTTAAATACAAAATTCCAAATAAGAAAAATCAGAATCTGTATAAAGACTGTCTGAAGTCTGGTTCACACTACAGCATATAAAAATCAATATAAACGATGCAGAAAACATTTTTCACTAATTTTTCTGCCCTTGATCATTGTTAGTCATAGCGTCACATACATTACACTTTCATTACATTTCAGTGCTAGTTTTGTGCTGATGAAAAAGAAAAGGATGTTAAAGCAGAACAGCTCACATTATAAACACACTAACGTCCACCTCACTCACCATTTAACCACTTTTACCTTCTCCTGTACACACTCACACCTTCAGCTCAGCTCAGCTCTCATTGGCTGATGCTCTGTCAGGCAGAGAATCAGCTCCGCCCCCCACTACAGGACACTGAGTCTAAATACTGAACATGTTTATATTTATAATTCTCAATGAGGAGCAGCCCTGACTGCACTGAGAGAAGATCCCCCCTCACACACACACACTACAGCATCATCTGACATCAGTTACCATCATGCTGAAGTCAGGAGACCTTTTAGGATTGTCAGGAGGAGCAAATTGGCATCAGAATTGGCCTGATTATCCTGTGTAAGGAATAATTTCTCTTAAAGCTCAGTGTCCTGTTGATAAAGGCCTCTGTGCTAGTTTTAGTTTAATATTAAACGCACAAGTAAAATCACACGTCATACATTTGATATAAAACTCAGTGTTATCAGTGGTTTTAATGTTGTGGCTGACTGGTGTATATTTGTAATATTCTACACATTTCACACTTCACTTGTATTAGTAAGAAAAGTACAAAGTTCACCTTCATATGTTTTTTTTTTTAAAAAGTACAATTTTCCCAAAATTCTTTTGACTTTTTTATGAGGTTACATAACAAGACTGCAGAGCTGCTGACCCACTTCAGAACCCAGCGAAGAGTCAGACTGGCGACATAAATCAGCATCCTTTAGGCTTTTCATCTGCCAGTTGTACCACATCATACACGTACAGCACTGGACCATTGACCCTATAAATCAGAGTCACCACCACTATAACTAAAGCATCATTACAGATCAATTACCATGAGCTCTGCCAAACAAGCTGACAGATATAACCCAGTCCTGGTCCTGGACATCTACCATAAACAAGAGTTTACCTTAACACACCTGAGCCAGGTCATATTTACATATGATCTAATGTAATGCAGTATAAATTTGATGCACCGTACTGTATGTCTTATTAGTTTCCAATTCTAAACATGGCTAAAACATGTTTTATTGATGTTCTAAGTGAAATAAAGTGAACCCATTTTCTACAAAGAACAAAGGTCTGAACATTTTAGTGCACACTCGTTATTTACTACTGGAAATAAATAAATAAATAAAATACAAAATAAATAAATCAAAAATAAAATGTGGCCTCTGCAAAACTTATGGCACATTAAATATTGTAAATTTAATTTATTTTCCAATGTTACTGAATCCAGAAAATATAGAAAATAGATAAGTTATATAAGATATAGATCAAATATATATATTTGTGTTGAGTTCAATACATAAACAGTAAGTGTGCAGTACTTTATGTACATTTACAACATCAATAACAGCACTAACATTAGTATACTTATGTATTTATTTATTTATTTATTTATTGTGAAATTATGTTTTAGTAGTAAAATTAAAATGATCAGCATGTGTTCTTAAAGTCACACAAAGCACACACTGAATATAAATATAATTTGACATTATTACACAGTATTATTGCAAAACAGCAGTAAATGTGCTGCAGGTTCTCCATTTCCTAGCCGAGTTTCCTTCACTTCCTTCCTAATGAGCAACATTTAGCTGACCAGCTGCAGGAGCTAAAGCAGGCTCTGATGACTGAAGAACCCAGTTTTAAACTGAATATTTCAACAGTCGTGTGCAAAAGTAGGCAAAAAAAAATCTACAAAAAATAAACTTCTGCATGTCTGATTGTTTCTGTACTGGATTTAACATTCTGCAGAAAAACTGGTTTTTATTTTCACTTAGAAAATCTAACCAGGTGTGTCCAAACTTTTGCACACACACATAAATACATATGTAATTATTAAAAATATATACAGTTAAGTATTTTTTATATTTCCTTATTTCAGCACATTGGAAAAGAAATAAAATATACACTATTTAAAGTAAGATAACTTTTAACACTAATAAAACTTATTTTACCACATTTACAGTTCATTCAGGGGCTTTACAAAGCCAAACTACAATAACCTGCATGACTGTGTCTGTATATATATTAAAGTGTATTGTGGGGTACCCAACATCACGTGCATTCTGTTCATTATGCCCTCTACACTGTAAAAAATATCTGTGTTCTTTCAACTTAAAAAAGTTAGTGTCCATGCTGCCTTAAAATTTTAAGTTAGGTAAACTCAGGAAGCGTAGTTAGTAAACATATAAACATGAAATATTGAGTTATCACAACAAATTCAGTGCTTGATAGTCATACCAACTACAATATTTAAGTTAGGTTAACAACAGGGCAAGTTCATTTTTTACAGTGTACAGAGGCTGCAGTCTTTTTAACCATGAGTGTAAACTTCTACATCCACACTCTTCAGCCTCCTTAGTAGCCTCAAAGTGTCTTCTTTCTGCAGTGGAAACTGGATTCTTTTCATTTACAAAAGACTTGTTTGGTTGTACATTTTACATTATTTTACATTATAATTCATAAACAATACTATAATCAATGTGTCTAGGTTATTTGGTGAAGTGACATATTAATTTTAAAATAACTTTTAATTGCAGGAGCCAAAACTAACATTTAAATCTACTGAAGAAAAATGATTTTGCATTGTTTACATGTTTAAATGAACAAAGTGAATTTTTGCAGATGACTGAGAGTTACATGACATAATGACATTAAAATTCTGGTTTTCTGTCCACAAAACAATAACTTTTCTATTGCTTACAGACACTAATATTGTTGGATGAGAGTTCAGAATCTGCACTTTAATTCAGAGTCTCCACTTGTCTCCCTGAGACACCACTGAGAAATAATACACATAAAGTCACAGCATGCTTCTGCCATAGCTATGGTCTCTGTTCTTTAGAGAAGGGAGGAGGAGGCTAATGCTGCTGTGATGGAGATGGAGAAGGTAAAGCTTTACCGGTGTCGTGGTCACCAGCAGAATCAGAGCCACTGTCCAGCTCCTCTCTGACTTCTTCTTCACCATCTCAGCCTGAGTCTGACCTGTGGAGAGACATCCAGTAAATCAGTACACACAGCTCTCCGCTCAGCACAAATAACATTACAGCTGCAGCCAGGCAGGAGGGACCACCCCCACCCCCCAGCTCCACCCCCCACCCCCGCCCGCCCACACACACCAAACAGGAACTCCTCTCTGATCCTGCAGGCAAACCCCCCTCACTCCTCCCTCACACACCTCACTGCACACTGCAGCACTGCTCTGTCTCTCTCTCTCTCTCTCTCTCTCT
>BRDA01011166.1:203-10841 GCA_036984385.1 Crenuchus spilurus | reverse complement strand
TGGCAACGGCAGATGGCACGGTGGATTGTGTTCACTGACAATACTTTCTGGAAGTATTCCTGAGCCCATTCTGTTATTTCCTTGACAGTGGCATTTCTGTTTGAGGTGCAGTGACGTTTAAGGGCCCGGAGATCACGAACATCCAGTAGAGCTTTATGGCCTTGACCCATACGCACAGCGATTGTTCCAGATTCTCTGAATCTTTTGATGGTTATGCACGGTTGATGATGATAACTTAAAAGTCTTTGCTATTTTATGCTGGGTAACACCATTCTGATATTGCTGCACTATCTTTCTGCACAACAATGGTGGAATTGATCCTCTTACCATCTTGGCTTCAGAGAGACACTGACACTCTGAGAAGCTCTTCAATCATGTTGTCAATTGACCTAATTAGTGTTAATTGGTCTTCCAGCTGTTCATTATATGCTCAATTTTCTTTTTCCAGCCACTTATTGCTACTTGTCCCAACTTTTTTGGGATTTGTTGACACTGTGAAATTTTGAATCAACATATTTCTCCTTTAAAATGTTACATTTACTCAGATTAAACTTTTTATCTGTCATCTATGTTCTATTACGAATAAAATATTGACATTTGCCATCTCCACATTATTGCATTCAGTTTTTATTCACAATTTGTTTAGTGTCCCAACTTTTTTGGAATCCGGTTTGTAGATATACAGTGTGTGAGCTTGACTGGCCTTCCTGCAGCCCAGATATGTTTAATATACAAAATGTATGTCACATCATGAAGAAGAGAATCAGACAATGGCAACCACAGAATGTTGAGCTGCTCAAGTCTTGTATGCAACAAGAATGGGTAAAATGATAATGCTAACTGCACATAAACATTCAGTACTTGTTAGCTATATTTTCAAGAATTATAACTCCTGTGCAAACTTAAGGGAACAAATGTCAGACACCAAACATGTTCCAGTTTTTCCTTTAAAATAACAAGATTCACCTATTGCTGATTGATATGGTATACCAGCACACTAGTGCATTGTCTTACTCTAGAGACTACTTCATGCATGCTCAAGTACTTCTATACTTCATTGTGCAAGAATGTGCAGATGACATCACTGTTTTGTAAGAAAGTTTTGAAAGCAAGACATCCAGCATGGCTACATGTCAATTAAAAGCAAATCCTAGCCAGCAGGCAGGCAGCAGAGATATCTGCTGTGTATTGTAGAGTTTCATCTGATACATATTTGGTCATCACATGAGTTTTATGGAGAGCCTGCATTTGGATGTGAAAGTGCTGTGAGGTTGTTTCTTTGTTGCAGGGTTTTGGTGGGGACATGCATTTAAAGCCGGTGTTGACCAGGGAAGCTCGCTTGATGGGATATTTCAATGCCAGGTTTATAGCTGATCTCCAACAAAGGAAAACAGAGAGCTTGGCCAGACTCTATGTCTGCACATTCTTTCAATGTCAAAACCAGTAAACAAATTATCAGTGCTGTGGAAAAAACAGCCCCATTTGTAACTGGTTTGTTGTTCCAATATCTTCACAGTTGTAAAATGATTACAACTTTTAATTTTTTATGAAACTTTTCTATGAAAGGGCTTGGGAATGTGACATCACATAGTAGCAACTTCTCGATTTTTTGCCACATTGTTTGGTTACAAATAGTTGTCAGCAAGCTAGTCAATACCTACTAAATTACAAATATGGACTAAGCTTTATTTCAAGCTCAGAATTGTAGTGAACTGTAAATTGCAGTACACAAATATGGGCAGTCAACAGTCAAAAAAAAACTCTATAATATAGTCTATGTTCTTCCATCAGTAAGGATAGCTAACTGGGCTAGCCGAAAGCAAACAAGCCCTCAAACACAACATTGCTACAAAATGACAATAAATAATGTTTGTTTCAAGATCAAACCTGTCTTTATTTCAAATACACCTTAACTGGACAAAGTTATATTCTGTTGTTATTAGAGTAAGTTGCATAAGTCTGCAAAAAGCTAACAGGCTAATAGGCTTTCCCAGATAACAGAGACAGGGCTCACTCACACTCACAGTCACACTCACACACACACACACACACACAATCAAACAGTTAATGTAAAACTTCATTATAAACATTGAAATGATTAAACATTTGCCTTAATGATTTTGTTTATGCTAGCTACTACAAATGTGAGTAAAATTTTAAATGGTGTTTCCCACAGGGCATTCAGAGATGATCGTGAGTGGACTTTGCTTTCCTCCCGTTGAACCATCAGAGGCTGTGGTTTGAAACTGTGGTGGGACAAATTACACTATGGTGGGCCACCACAGTCTACTGTAAGTAATAGTCGCTAACAGAAGCCCTGTGAGTGCACTAGTAGGAATTAGCTTTATGCTAGCATTCTCTCAGATGAAAACTGGTTGTAAAGTCATTACACCATGTGATAATGATAATTACCCAGTAATCCAGTTAGATTTTTAGTGAATAAATCATTATTATCTGTTTAAGAGTTGCATTAATCATAGGAAAAATGTTAGTTCAGATGTCTGTGAATACAAAATTACAAGGTAAGCTGCATTCTGATTTGTTTGAAAGAACAAGTAAACATTTAAGGTACACACAACATGGTGAAATATCAGGAAATGTAAGAGGAGGAATTGTTTATTGTTTATGATCTACATTGAAATTGCACTTTCTTCTGAAATTTCCTCTTCTGAAAGTTTCTGTTTCAAGATCGTGTTGCATTATCTGCCACAGCTAACCCAAAAGACTGTTTCTAATGCACCATAAGGACTGCACCTTTCAATTTGGTTGTGCACAATGACAAAGGCATCCTATTCTATACAGAGACACAATGTTAGCAACAGCATCTGTAAATGGACATTATAGATTGCTGCTATTGGTTGTTAGCCTCTACACAACAACAACAACAACAACAACAACAACAACAAACATGATAAATTTGCTACTCCTATTGTCAGAACAGCACAAAATACTAAAGATATGAATGAAAAATGTCAAGACATCTGTCCATGAACTGAATCTCAAAAGAACATGAGTCATGCAGTAAGGCAGGGGTGGCCAACTCCAGTTCTGGAGAGCCGGGTTCCTGCACAGTTTGGTGATCTACCTGATCAAACACACCTGATTCAACTCAGCAGGCAATTAGCAGGTTTAATTGTAGTGTCAGAGCAAAAAGATCACCAAACTGTGCTGGACACCGGCTCTCCAGGACTGGAGTTGGCCACCCCTGCAGTAAAAGAACATGAGTCATACAGTAAGAGAACATGAGTCATGCAGTAAGAGAACATGAGTCATGCAGTAAGAGAACATGAGTCATGCAGTAAGAGAACATGAGTCATGCAGTAAGAGAACATGAGTCATGCAGTAATGACCATTAAAGAAAGTTAATGTCTTTTTATTTTAATCCAGTAGAAATGTTGCAGAATGTTGCAGTAGAATGATCTGAAGCAAGCAGTTTATGGACTCCTCCAATCAGATGTGCAGGTCTGATCAACAATTACTGGAAGTGTTTAGTTACTGCGGTTGTGTAGAATCATACAGATACATACAGCTGAGAGACATGTAATATTGGATCATTTTCCTAAATAAATTAATGGCAAAGTCTTCAGTCTATTTTTAGTCAAAAGTTTTAGAACACCCAATTGTTCCAGTTTTGTATTGAAAGTGTTTGAGTTTAATGTCTCATTGCACTATGAAATTAAAACATAGACGTTAAATAAGAACTCATGGGATCAATTTATAGACAAAATGTATCTAAACTTTAGACTCATCACAGCAGCACCTTTGTCAGATATAACAGCTGAACACACTCGTCTCATTCTTTCTACAATAAACATCAAATATTCTTCAGACAGTTTTTCACAAATCTGCTGCAGAAGTTCACATAAATGTTGGCACTTGTAGGTTTGCTTTGCTTTTCACCTCATCACAAATTAGCTGGATGGGGTTTAAGTCTGGAGACTGTGCTCCACTCCATGTTTTCAAGCTGACCATCTTGTTCTTTTTTCCTGAGGTAGTTCTGGCAGAGCTTGGACTGATGTTTTGGGTCATTATATTGCTGTAGGATGAACCTCTGACCAAGTAGATGCACACCAGAAACTGTTCTAACTTTCTAAAAGTGTTCTAAAACTTTCGACTGGCGGTGTATATGTGTGTGGTTCCCACTCCATTTCACATGCCCTTGATTGCATAACACAAAATAACAATAACCCAAATTAAGAAAGTTCCACTGAGAGATCACCTTAATAATAGCTCCCTACTGCTGCCCTTGAAATAGCACCCAAACACTGCTCACAGGGAAGCTACACCCACAAAACACTGCGACACAACCACTGGATTAAGTATCCCGCTGCAAAAATTCTTCACCGCTCTGAGTGCACCAGAACAGCTTCAGCAAAATAGCTCCCCCCACCCACCACACACACCTCATTCTTGCTCACACACCCTGAAAAGAAAGAGGGAATGGAGCTACCAAGATTTCACACTCTATAGGAGTGAGGAGTGAGGTGTGATATACATCCACTTTTTTCAGAACAGGCTGCACCTTCAGAGAAAAATGGTGGCATACAGAAGAAAACAAAATGTCAAAAGCATGTGTATTGCACCATATTTAATAGAGCAGCATCCCCTAGTGGCCATTGAGCTCCACCATTAGCAGAAGAGCAAAGATTTTAGAGGGATCAGAATTTAATAAACAAAATACCTCTGTCTGGTAAATACTGCTAAAAGCTTCAAATGAGAAATAAAATAAATATAAAATTCCATTTAAGAGTCTACAAGACACTTCCTTAAATAAAACCCAGACATTTCAGTGTTGAAATCACTCCAAAAGCCATTGGGTCTGACCCTGAATGACACTGGATACTGTAGGAGTCATAGCAAATAAATAGAGCAGCACATGTGATCTCCTCTGGAGTTTCCGCTCAGTATCCAAAACACAACTAATACATGAACTGTGTTTGTAATTATCTAGATGATGGGTTTATCTGGGAGATGATGGGTGGTTAATCATTTATAGAAATACTTTATTTAATGACTAAGTAATCATTAAATCATACATGTATTACACCAGGAATCATCATGAACATGCATTAATTAAATAGGTCTCATGCCTTCCTTAATTATAACACTGTAATACTGCAGTCAGAAGAGCAAAACAAGTTATAAGCTGCCATTAGACTGGAGCAGCGCCTCCAAGTGTCAGGGATAATAGCTGCAGTTGCAGTCACACAGGCCCTCTGCTGGTTGGAGCTGAATAGAGCAAGGTGGTTTGGAGTTAGTATGAACATACAAACAGTATGTATCAGATAGACAGGGTTGTACTAGATAGACAGGGTTCTTGTGTGCAAGAAACAGTTACCCACAAACAATCATTTGTAGGCAGCAGAAGAAGACTATAGTAAGTGATCACCATATATGAGATAATATGCATCTTTTGTCTACAGCAGTGTTTAGGTAGATGGTACGTGTCACATGAATACCAGGACCCAAGATTTCACAGCAGAAAATTGCTCAGAGCATCACACTGCATCTGCAGGTTTGCCTTCTTCCCATAGTGCATCCTGGTGCCATATCTTCTGCAGGTAACCACCCACACACACACACACCCACACACACACATACACACCTCTGCCCATCCACATGGTGTAAAAGAATATGTGATTCATAAGATCAAGCCAAATTCTTCCATTCAGTTATTGGTTTGCATGGCCATTGTAAATGCTTTCAGCAGTGGGCAGGGGTCAGTATAGGCACTCTGACTAGTCTGTGGCTATGCAGCCCCATACACAGCAAGTTATGATCAGACTCTTTTATATCAAAAGCATTACCATTTGCAGCTATTTGTGCTACCATGACTTTTCTGTGGGACTGGAATAGAAAGTTCAGATCTTTAACTAAAGTTAATTAATTCTGAGAAAAGAAATAACTGACACAAGTATATAACTGAAGCAATTTTAAAATGTCTTGACAGGATGGCCGAGTGGTCTAAGGTGTTGCGTTCAGTTTGCAGTCTCCACTGAAGGTATAGATTTGTATTCCACTTCTGACAAGCTTTGGGGCAGCTGCAGCCTGGTGGTTAGGGATCTTGTCTTGTGACTGGAAGGAACTGAAGTGCCCTTGAGCAAGGCACCTAACCAGCAACTGCTCCCCAAGTGCCATGAATAAAGCTGCCCACTGCTTCGGGCACATGTTCTCACAGTCTAGTGTGTGTATTTCACTGCGTGGATGGGTTAAGTGAGGTCAAATTCCATTGTGTGTGATCACATTGGCAAAGTTGATTCTAATCTAAAATTCAAAAGTATGGTAACCTTTGGATTTAATAACTGGTTGATCCTACTTTTGGAAGCAATGACCTCAGCCAAACGTTTTCTGTAGTTACAGATCAGACCTCCACAATGGTCAAGAAGACTTGTGGACCATTCCTCTACACAAAACTATTTCAGTTCAGCAATATTTTTGGGATGTCTGGTCTGAATCACTCTCTTGAAGTCATGCCTCAGCATCTCAATCGGGTTGAGGTTAGGACTTTGACTAAGCCACTTGTGGTCCTGTTGCATCACACATACTCTGTTGAGCTTCACTTGGCAGACAGATGGTCATATGTTTACCTGCAAAATGTCTTGATAATGCCATGATGCCGCCTCCACCATATTTCACAGTTGGGATGAAGACTTGATGTTGGTGCGCTGTGCCTTTTTTCTCCACACATAGTGTTGAGTGTTCTTTCCTAACAACTCAATTTTAGTTTTATTTGTCCACAGAATATTTTGCCAGTAGTGCTCTGTAACATCCAACTGCTATTTTGCAAACTTCAAATGTGCAGCAATGTTTTTTGGACAGTAGTGGCTTCCTCCGGGGTGTCCTTCCATGAACTGCATTTTTGTTTAATATTAATAAGTAATATTAATATATACTATAATAATAAAGTAATATTTTGCTTATAGTAGATTTGTCAAAAAAAAAAGTTAGCTTGTGTCAGAGATTTCTCTAAGTCATTAGCTGACACTCTAGGATTCTAGTTCACCTCATTGAGCATTCTGCGCTGTGCTCTAGCAGTCATCTTTACAGGACAGCCACGCCCAGGGAGAGTAGGAACAGTGCTGAACTTTCTCCATTTGTAAACAGTCTCTTTTACCATGGACACATGAACATCAAGGCTTT
This sequence comes from Crenuchus spilurus, assembly GCA_036984385.1. Taxonomy (NCBI): domain Eukaryota; kingdom Metazoa; phylum Chordata; class Actinopteri; order Characiformes; family Crenuchidae; genus Crenuchus; species Crenuchus spilurus. The sequence continues at coordinate 3,701 of BRDA01011166.1, read as the reverse complement.
TAGAGATATGTTTGTAACTCTTTCCAATTCTTGAGCGTAGGTCTTCTGAGAGCTCTTTTGTGTGAGACATGGTTCACATCAGCCAATGCTTCTTGAGAACAGAAAACTCAAAACTGGTGTGTGTGTGTTTTTATAGGGCAGACCAGCTTTAATCAACACATCCAATCTCATCACATTGATTGGCTCCAGGTTGGCTGACTCCTGGCTCCAATTAGCTCTTGGAGAAGTCATTAGCCTAAAGGTTCACATCTTTTTTCCACTCTGCACTGTGAATGTTTACATGTCATGTTCAATATAAACCGGAAAACATACAGCACTGTTGCAATCCACAAGCACTGTTGCTTCAGGTACTAAATGTGTATATGGTAGAATGGTGAAGTAGGACAGTTGTTGACAGTTTACATATAGGCTTTAGTACAGGTTCTTTTAAGTTTCGTACATGGCATCTTGGGACATAGGAATATGATTGATGGATATGTGATTTGAGCTAACATTAGTGTTTTTAACAGAGGCACTCTAGTTGAAAAGTTCTTGCACAAATGTCCCATTCTAGTGATTAACAGTGCTAATTACAGTAGTTGATTGTTAAATATTATTGTAATATGTTTGTATGCCCAATGATGCCTTGTGCAAAATATATGCTGGTCTAAACAGCTGTTCTAAAGCCTATAATCTCACTGTCAACAACTTATGGAAAACACCAAAACTGAACTAAAAAAGCTGTAGCACTGTCCTACATCACCGTTATACCACAGAGGATTATGTAGGAGTATCTGGAGCAGCAGCATTTGTGGATTTTTTTTTAATAACTTCTTGGTGACCCCAAATGTTTGAGCAGTACTGTATGTGTCCAATTGCTGTGTAGATTCACATTCAGATTGAAGATTACTGTGGGAGTATAAGAAAGTGACCAGTAGCCCATTTTGTTTTGAATGCTTTATTGAATTGAACTATATACAATGTTTCAATGTATATAGTTACCAATTATTAGTTACAGCGGTTCTGAAACAATGCAACAGTGAAACAGATAAAATAAGATTGGAATATGGTAACATAAAATTTAAATACATAATTCCAACATAAATGTCCTAAGCAGGCCTTGGGAAATGTAGAATGTGGGCCCTTATATAGGTCACATTGTTACTGAATTAACAGTACAACAGCTTTGAAGACAATTCTGGAGAAGTCAATAAATCATTTATTCATGACCTTCCATCATATTCATCTTTACATCAGGGATCTAAATAATCTAAACCTGCTGGAGTTTTTAAACAGCTTTGCATCCCTGCTGGACTGAGAATAGTCAACTTACCAAAAATATCTATCAAACAGCATCCTGTGACCAACAAAGTACGAGAGGATGACCAACACAAACTGTCCTGCAACAGATAGACTGCTGTTTCTGACTTTACAGCTACAAGGTGGACCAATGATGCAGGTGGACACAATAATAGAGAACTCTAGCAACTTTGCTGTATCTGATCCACCCTTACCAGCACAACACACTAACACACTACCACCACATCAGTGTCACTGCAGTCCTGAGAATGATCCATGACCCAAGTAATATGGTACTGTGGGGGTCCTGACAAGTGAAGAACAGTATGAAAGGAGACTCACAAAGCATTCAGAGAAACAGATGGACTTTACATTATAAATTTGACAGTTAGTGTAGCTATAATGAGAAGGTTTTAATGTTATGACTGTTCAGTGTATAATGCATTATGATGAATATGTACATAAAACTTTTTAAAAATTACTTTTGAATATGGCAGTCATGCACTTCTCTAATTATTTACTTTGGGAGATTTAGCTGTATGTTACAAATAAACTATGTTACAACTAACCTCACTGTGTGGTGGCTGCACTTGCCTGGCCAGCTATTGCCTTGAATGATTTACATGCTCCAGAATGATGCTACAGTAAATTACAACAGCCAAATGTGTGATTAAAATAGCATTGTTGTGAATTCTGAGACTCATTTATGGTGATAAAACAGTTTTGAGGGTGTATCTTGGGAAATATCTACATCATTGATATGCTATGGAAATATGAGATACATTGCATCTTTTTAACTAACAGCACTACATTTGTTGTTTTACTGTTGATCAGTATGACTTATAGCTCATGAAAATCCAGACTTTCTAATGATTACGTTATTTCATTTTCAGTAAATTACTATTCAAACAGTATCATATTAAAACAAAAAGGCTTGAAATGTCACTTTATGTGTAATGAATATAAAACACACAACATTTGACCTTTTTTAATTAAATTATGAACACAAATGAACATTTTCATGATGTTCTCATTTTGGAGATGCAGTAGTATATAATTCTGGGTTACATTTTACCCTGCGTTAGTCTGTGCTCTGCTCTCCCCCACACAGGCTTTTGTATTGGTCTCATTTGATACCCCTTGATGCTGACAGGGAGTCACAGAGAGTCTATGAGTCTCAACAATAACACAGTCTGTCTGTGCCAGAACCCCTCAGAGAGAGGGGAAGAACACATGTGGCGGTTTGGCAGCACTGAAGCTTTCCTCATCCATCACTGAAGCTAATCACTATCTTTCAGCTTCAGGCCAATGTAAGCCTACCAAATTCTGGCCTTTTTACTGATTATGGTTTTATTTGTTAGTATAGTATTTTTAATGAATATCTTTGATTAAATTCACCTATACTTGCTGAACTGTTACAGTTACAGTTTTTTTTAAGTTTGTGTGTGCTAAATTTGATCATTTCACTCACTAATTAGCTGTGGCCTAGTGGTTAAGGATCTGGTCTGGTGACCTGAAGGTTGCTGGTTCAATCCCAGGGCAGGTCACGACTGAAGTGCCCTTGAGCAATTGTAAGTCACTTTGGATAAAAGTGTCTGCTAAATTCCGTAAATGTAATTACATATTTTTCCAGGGTAATTTAGATGTATGTGGCTGTTTTTTCTCACATGTATTTGTAGTCTGAAGTGAAGGAGTGCTCTCAAAGAATAGAACAATGAGCTACTGTGTGCTAGTCAGATTCAAATCACACACTACTTCTAATAATCTGTTATCAATATTATGAAGATAATTTACAGATTCAGAGGATGTGATGGATACAACCATCAGGTGGAAAACACAGGTGGCAAATGTGTTACTTTCATTTCAAACATCTTTTCAGCAGATGATGGTAATAAAACTGCTGGACACAAACATTTGTAGATATTTTTTCCTTCCAGAGTAACAGCTACATTCTCTATTATCCACTTTATCATAAATAATTGAAAACAGAAATCATTGCCTAAATAGGTAATTTCACTAAATTCTACAGACAGCTTTGTTTTGACCTGATCATATAAGCCATTCTACAACTTTATCAGTTATTGTTTAGGAAAAATGACTTCGGCATTTAGGACTATTCACAATTTTTTTTTATTTTAGGGCATCTGGTCACCCTACATCATTTTCACCTTTTTCTCTCACTTGAACTTAGATATTTTTTCTTGCAAAACAATCAAATAT
>BRDA01011164.1:29948-48207 GCA_036984385.1 Crenuchus spilurus | reverse complement strand
TACATATATGTCCATCTATCTCTCCATCCATCTATACATCTGTCCATCCATCCATCTATCTGTCCATCTGTCTGTCCATCTCTCCGCCCATCCATCTATCTATCTATCTATCTATCTATCTATCTATCTATCTATCTATCTATCTATCTATCTATCTATCTATCTATCTATCCCTCCAGTCATCCAAACATCATCCATCTGTTCACCCATTCATCTGTATTTCTCTGTCTGTCTATTCATCTATCCATCCCACATCCATCTGTTCATCCATTTATCCCTTTATCCCTCAAACTATCATCTGTCTATCCATCTATCTCTCTTTCTATCTCTTCATCTATCCATCTGTACATCCATTCATCTATATACATGCCTCCATCCATCCATTCATCCATCTATCCCTCCAGCCTTCCAAACCATCATCCTTTGTCTGTCTGTCTATCCATCTATCCATGCCATATTCACTTGTCATCTATCTATGCATCCATCATCCATCTATCATCTGTTTATCCATCATCATCTATTCATGCGTTCACCTATCCATTCATTTATCCATCCACCTACCCCGACATGAGCCAAAACATTATGTCCACTCACAGATGATGTAAATAACATTGATTCTCTAATAAGAAGCAAAATTTGGATGCCAAACATGTCTTGGCTGATTGACTACATCTGCAGTAAATGAACAACTGTGTGTCTTTTAAAGTGTAAACATAACAAACCAGATTTATCATCATAAATGTGCCAGAAGGTACTTAATCCTCCGTACTGATAAACACTGTGCACATGGTGACGACGCTCGTCGTTCCTTTTGTTGGATAAGAGGGAGGTTTTAAACATCTGAATGTGGAGCTCTGTGGTGTTTGCACGTCATTTTCTGCAGACTCACTCTCCTGGTACCTGGAGGAGAAATGAAAAACAAAGCAAAAAATAGGAACACAGTTTTTCATTTTATGATTTATAAAATGATTCTAATAACCTGAAGGCTGAAGTGTCAAATATTCTGTGCAGTGTCACAATTATAATTAAGAAAATGATCACGAGAGGTTAGCACAAGTAAGGCTGTGTTCACACTGCAACTAAACTGGATTCTTTTCTCAGATCAGATCTGTTGAGATGACTGTTCACACTGTTGTTAATAAGTGATCTGAATGCTGTCCAGACATCACAAGTGTATCTGTTTGGGTTGTTGTGGTAACAAAGGAGGCGTCAGTAACTACAGCCATGCTGGTGACGTGGCTTTAGGGTTGCCAGCTTTGCATTTTTGGACTTCTTTAAAAATGTACTATAGTACACATCAGAAAAAAAAACACTTTTTGCAAGTTAATTTGTATTAATGAGATGAAGGTGTTGTTTCCTTTGATTAGTACAGGAGTTTATTTTATAGATGATGTAATGAAGCTTATAGTTTGTAAAGTATATAAAGTATAAAGTATCACGTACATAAAACCAGAATCACCTGTTAAGCCTGTAGATCATTTAACATTGATTTAAAAAGCCAATACCTTGAATCTTTGTGAGTTTGTAAATGCTACTGATGACTTTTTATGTATTTATTTCAGCACTTTTTGCCCTGTAATGTTTTTTCCCTCTTTCCTTAAGGAATTATGTATTATGCAATTAAAAAATGTGGAAAATACATAAACATAAAAATCAGTAGAAAAAAATATGTCTTAGGTAGACTTTCTAATATTAGATACAGTGGAGGACCTGAAAATATAGACTACAGCAAAGTAGTAAGAACAATACTGTATGTTTTAATTACTAAAAATGTTTAGAATTATGAAGAAAATAAATGAAAAATAAAAAAGTAGTAAAAAAGAGATTGTAGCTTCCTCAAATGTCTGTTATTAGACTCTTTAGATTTTGGGCTAGTTTTAAGTTTGTGTGCACTTCCATCACTCTGGGTTTGACATTGTCGTTGTTTGACAAATTGCATCGCGTTTGTCACATTGCGAGGCACTTTGAAATCCGATTTGAGCGGCCAAAGCATTCAGATTGAGATGGATCTGTACATCTCTGATTAGATTTTATATGTGCAAAAATCTATTTTAATTTGCTTTTGACTGTCTGGACCACAAAACGTCAATCTGGATATAATCTGGTTTTGAGCCTGAACACAACCTAAGTGTGTTATAATGTGAAGTGCACAGTTTCCTCTCAAATGCAGAAAACAAGCTATAAACAAATATAAATGTTTGCACTACATTTATTTATCCATGTTCCTGTTTAAACAGGTTGTAATAGAATCATTAATAAGATTTGATGTGTTAGTAAGTGAGCTAATATTCAGTACTTAACTGAACCAAGTGCAGCACAGACAGAAGCTAAAGAGCTTCACAAAAAACAAAAGGCTCGAGAAGCACCCAAATAAAAATGCTAAAACAAACTAAAACACGTCACACTAAAGCGACGGCGCACCACCTGAAAATGAGTGTGAAAACAAATAGTGGCCGAGAACCATCGAGAACAAGTGTACAAAACAAAGGCTGCTGGCTGGACCATACCGGCACTCTCTAAAACAGAGCGTAAACCTAAATCGGTCAAAAGCAAACTGAAAAAAAGAAAACACAGCCTCCTCAAGAAACAGAAATATTTTGTTAATATTCTGGAGTGTCTGGAACAGATTCATTGGATTTACATAATTTTTATGGGAAATACTGCTTCAGATGTCATTCGTTTAGGTTATTATCAGGCACTTTTGAGCAAATTAATGACAGAAATTGAGGTTCCACTCTGTTTAGGACTTATATGTACACATTGTTCTGGAAGCTCTGACTCACGTTTTACATGCTGAAGGTTGTTTACATGAACCTTATCTGTCAGCTGTCTGTTCTTTCTGTCTGATAAGAACTGAAAGGTGTGAAGGAACACAGGGTCCCAGCTCATGTCTTTGTAAATGTAAACTGCTGACATCACTGTAACTGACCCAAAAACTGTATGTTGACCATATTGCTTGAAACAGGGTGACCTCTTTCCTTTCAGTGGATAAGGGTGGGTGAGGCTCCTGCTGACGATGGAGTAGAGACCAGAGTTGTCTTTCTGGTGGTGGTGGTAGTGGTAGTGGGGGCCTCTCTCTTTCTTTGAAGAGCTGCAGGTGGAGGTGGAGCTTTGGAGCGGGGGATGGAAGTGGAGCTGAGGTATTAGATGGAGGTGGAGATGATTGTGATGGTGGTGATATTTGGCACAGTGTACTGGGAAGTTTGTGTTCTTCACACAATAACAGTGTAATGTTATTCCCAGTGAATGAATGAATGTTTCACTCACATTTAGAACCACACAGCAGCAGCCAATCACGTACTCTCACCCGGATGCAACCGTCCACCTGGAGGACTGCATCAAGCACTATGGAGAATCACCCAAGACAGAGTGCCAAACCATATCTGAGCTTAGAGTAGCCATGTTTTGCTCTGTTGTAATTTAAAAATCCTCAGGAAGTACAAAGTATTGTAGAGTTTATGTAACTTCATAACATTCACAAATGACCACTGGTATGTGTATAAGTGCTGGTGTATATCTGAGTCATGTGCTCAGCAGTGATGTGGACGTAAAGCTGGGTCACTAACCTTAGTATGAGAATGCAAATGGCCACCAGAGTGTAGGCGAACAGCGTTCCAATCGACATCATATCAACCAGCGCCTTCAGGTCGAATAAAAGTGCCATTATTGCTGCAGAAACAGAACGAGTGATGTGAGCTTTCTTTCTTTTGTTTCTGTTGTGTTTTGTGCAGTAATGTTCTCTGAAGCCCATTCATCAGATGATGGGAATGCCAGCAAAGTCTCACGAGCTTTCAGAGTGAACTAAAGCATGTCTGGGACTAAAGTTGCTTATTTGTGAATATTATGAACAACTAAGACTAGTTTTAGACTATATTGTAACAACGTGTGCACAACTATTAGATAAGCAGTACTGTTCACATGCTCATTTGGGCATATCCAGGCTATATCCACTATGGGCCAGGTCATGCGACGCATAGTCAGTACCTTCAATGTTTTTAATTTTGCACATCAAACTTGGCAGTCCATAAAGCTAATTTCTCCTCATTTGTTACCTCCCACTTTGAAAAAACAAAGTAATTGGTACGCAATTTCAAGCCCAGACTTTCTAGGTCTGAAGTAAATACAGCAGTAGTCTTCAAGGGCCAGGTGAGGTCTCATAACAAGCCTGAGGACAAGTTTGAGAAACAAACTAACGCTGAAACGTTACGGCAGTGCTACAGCAAAAAGTAAAAGCTATGGCAGTGGCAATTCAAAATGGGCTAATGAGCTAAGAACATTGGGCTAATGTGCTATTACAAGCCTATAAATTAGTTAGCATGACTGAAAAGTCCCGTCCCGTCCCCCAAAAAAAAAAAAAAAAAAAAAAACTGAACTGAAAAAATAAGTAAAAATAACCTTTCCTGAGCTAGCTTGTTTTGCTTGTGATGCTGATTGGCTACAGGATTTTGTGACACTTTGTGACAATTTTTCTCTGTCATCACTGACTGCGTTTTTAAAGGGAGTTGTGTGCTCATGTAGTTTGTCATCGGGGGGGTTGTTGGTAGATCAGTTCTTGGTTGGATATAAGCCTTGTAGCCTGGCCCTAGTATCGCTCCTGGTTTGTGGCAAGTTTTGGTTTTCCAGACACATCAGTGATAGAGGGTTGTCAGTCACACATTTATTAGACTATTAAGACCACATCCAGACCCTTCTTACACAGATTTGATTAGAGTTTATCATATTTATGTTTGCATTTGTATTTACCTGCAACAGTGCCAGATGAGAGAGTGGCCACCACTGGACTTTTCCTGGAGCTGACCTTACACAGTGCCTTAAAGATTAGACCATCTCTGGCCATGGCAAACAACACTCTAGGCATTGGGAACATGGTACCCAGGAGACTGTGGACACAAAGTCATTTTCAATACATCAATACTGCTACATCAGTGACTGAAGGTAGGGTAAAGACTTAAGGGTTCAGCAGGCTGGGTGTGGCAGAGAGATGGGTGGAGACATGGGGCACCAGACGTTCAGCCAAATGACTGTGGAGGAACCTGACAGGGGTGTCAGTCATCAACTGGGAACTTACTTTGTAGATTTCTGGAGACAGGAGAGCTCAGCGAGCTGACACACTGTGCATAAAGCTAACTTATATTTTAACTGAGAGACATGTAACTTCAAAGTGGCTGCCAGGCAGGCCTGGTTAAAGGCTAGGAAGGGTTGAACTAGGCTATGGCTGGGAACACTCAGGCCTGTGGTCCAGACTGACTGGCTCTGAGAACAAGCACCATCTAGATTGGTTTAAACTCAGAGAGACCACACTTGAACTTCGCTTGGCATGAATTGTAGTGATTCTTAGCTTCAGCTTTGGCTTGGATTAACATGGCTGGAACTGGGAGTTTGGAAATGCAGAGCACAGCATCTGAAGTGGGCAGCTGAAACACTTAAACAAACAATTAAATGATATGTTTATATGGCTTCACAGCAGCACGATGCTGACAATGCTCCACAGGAAAGCTGTGAATAGTGAATTTTTAAACTCATGTTGATGAGTGCCAGATTAAGCTCAGGTGGGCTTGGTTTTGGCAATGGTTCATTACTCAGGACAGTGTGACCTCTAGTGGTAAGGTGGGGTATTGCTGCCCCTTTCAGCCTGAACTGAAAACTTGGGCAGATGCGGTGGTGGGGGGTGTCTGTGACTTGCAGATCCTGTTGGCTGCTGAAATGATTTTATATTTCAAGTCTTTTTTTTGTTTTAATGTTTATCAGTATGATTTATAGCTCTTGAAAATCAGAAATCCAGAATGAGAAATTATTTAAATATTTTTTAATAAAAAAATTTTTTTGGGATTGAGTAAATTACTATTCAAACAGTATCAATATTAAAACAAAAAAGCTTGAAATGTGTCATTTTACATGTAATTAATATAAAATATACAACCGTTTACCTTTTTCAATTAAATTATATTCACAAATGAACTTTTTCATGATAATAAAATTTTTGGGGATGCATTAGTAGAAAAGAACCAGATTGTTCATTAGAATCACTTAAAAACATAAAGAATTATTTATGCTTTAATGTTCGAGTTGTCATAGATCTACAACAAATGTCTTTAAATAAAGAACTCATGAAGAACAACTTTTTTAAGTGACCACGACTACATTTCCCATAATTCTGCTGTTACCTGGTAGAGAGTGCACACAGGGATCCCACAGCTACCACATACTTGGCCGCAGCCCAGCCCACATATGTGAAGGCAACGGGCAGGGGGCTGTGGATGTTGAGCAGAAAGTATGGCATCATCAGTGTGAGAGCGGCCGACACGCCGAAATAAGCCAGGAAACAGATGAGGAGAGCGATGACGATCCCCAGAGGGATGGACTTCTGAGGGTTCTTCACCTCCTCACCTACACCAACATATTCAGCATTACCTTCAGACTATTCAGCTCAGCTCAGCTGTATTCACTTTATATGAAATCTGAAATATGTTCCCTTCTGAAATACAACACCAAATAGTGAATAATCTGTTTAATAGAAAGGGCTAACATCACTGTCCATTACTCAACTTTCCCTGCAGTAAATTTGCTAGCGCCCCATAATTAATAGTTTAATCATAAGTAGGGATCTAATAATTTGACTGCTTCTTCTGTGAAATAGACTCTTTGCTGTGAAATGTTTTTTAGGAATGGGGGGGGGGGCTTTAGTCTAAAAGTGGTACCCAAGAGCAAAGAAACTTTGAAGCCATAGGCAAATTCTAATGCACTATTGTTCCAAGTTGAGTGAGCTGTGTCTCACTGAAATGTGATGCTACATTCATATCTACTAAACTTCCTGTGATGGATATTCACTCACAGATAATCACTTTATTCTGGGAAAATCAAGTGACTCTAGACTAGGAAGACTGTCCTTTGAAGTGTGTGTGTGTGTCCTTGTATTTCTCCCTGGTGGGGACTGAAAGTCCTCATAATGATAGGAGTGCAAGTCAGATGCGTAAAAGTGGGAACATTTTGCTGGTCCTCACAAAAATGTGACATTTTCATTACAAACGTTTTTGGAAAAATTTTAAGTGCAGAAGCCCTGACCTTTACTTGCTAAGCTTACGTTTAAGTTAAGTTTATTTTTTACTCAGTATTACACAAGTGAATGGAATGTCCTCACTAGTATAGTATTACCAAAGTGTGTTTGTGTGTATGTACCAGGTTTATGCCATGTTGTGGAGACCAAATCCTGTTTAAACACTCCATCATTACATTTTATGGTCAAGACGTTTTGAGGTTAAGATTAGAGTTTTAAGGTCTAAGGTAAGTCTATGTAATGTCCCCCCAATTCCCGATTGCATATGTGTGTGCTGGTCAACTGTGTTGGAGAATTAAATTCTGAAAAAGATGTCTGCAGGTTTCAAGATTGCACTCACTGCATATTCTATACAATTCACAAATGTAACACGTGACAATGGGGAGGAAAAGATGAGTGCAGGTTTATAAGAAATGACATTTAATAACAAACAAGAAACAAACCCAAGAATACAAGATATAGAAACAAACAACCTTACAACTAAGAACAACAAAGGAAAATAACTGAGATAAGGCAGAAAACAAAAATAAGATACTCAAACAATAACAGGAAACTGAAAAGGACACAAAAGAAACTAGCTACAGAAGCTAAATAGGCCAACGAAGCTACACTGGCCAAGAAAGTCAAACAGGCCAAGGAAGCTAAACTGACTAGGGGAGCTCACCAAGCTGCTGGTACAACACAGGCTAGGACACTATACAAGGTACGAATGCTATACAAACTAAACAGGTTAGGATGCTAAATAAGCTACTGAACAGAACAAGGCTAGGTCTAGGCTAAGACAGAGGACTGAATGAGGTCTCAGTTAACAGAACATTCTAACCAAACAGGTACAAGACAGATGCGGAAGTGAACAGGAGACCAGTTACAGCGTGCAGACATGACAATACCAAGCACCAGGGGCGTAGCACCAAATTCTGAGCCCTATGCACAAGCAATGCCCCAGGGCCCCGCCCCCTATTATTAAATATATATATTTTTAATTTTTAAAGGAAAATAAAATTCCAGACTCCTCAAGGGCCCTCTCCAGACTTGGGGCCCTGGTAACTCAGTCCCTCTTTTCCCCCACTACAACGCCCCTGCCAAGCACTGAAGCAATGTCAATGCTTGGCTTAAGTAGTCTTGTGAATCAGCGTCTCAATGAGAGACAGCTGGGAGAGGTAAGTCACATGGGTTCAGAAGAGTGTCACAACAACCTTAACAGCTGCTATGAAATTTACATTGTTTCTTAGAAAATCATTGGAGATATTGGAGATAATTATGTAACAAATAGTGGCTGTGAATTTGGTAGGGCCCTTTGATGCCACATTACATGCACATGTCCTCATAATTCATATCTGTTCTTATATAGACATAAATAAAGTAATAATGTATAGAAGCTTATGGTTACCTGTAGTTGCAATGCAGTCAAAGCCCACAAATCCATAGAAACAAGTTGCTGCTCCTGCCAGCATGCCCTCAAACCCGTAGGGGAAAAACCCACCAACCCCAAACTCAGAGGTTATGTTCACTGTGGATGTCAGGTTTCTGAAAAGAGGACCATTAAAAACATACTTACAGACGGAGTTCAAAGACCTCCACTTCTATTTATATCACTGTCAGATGTGTTTATCCAGTGACTTACAATTGCTGATGAGTTGACTTAGCAGTGCTAAAGCTAACGAATCTAAACCACTGAACTAGTCTGAGCTGAAGAACTTACTCAAGCTGTGCTGTGACGTTCAGTAAAGTCTCCTCAGTAATTTTCCAGTTATCCAGATTCCCCTTGATGAAGCCAGTAATGATGACAAAGACCAACACCAGGATGTTAACGCTGGTAAAGATCTTGTTCACTGTTGTCGATTCTTTCACCCCAAAGGCAAGAAGGCCTGAAATACATATGATACAGTAACCACACATCAGTAATTGAGATGATGATACATTTACTTATATTATTTCTTATTATACTTATTATACCAGAGAGAATCATGATGAGACCAGCTGCAAAGAAGTCTGGGTATTGAGCCAGGCCAGGCAGACCCATGGCTGCATGTTTGCTTAAGTAATTCGTGATGACATTTCCAATGAGGTCATCAAAAGTGCCACGCCATGCTTGGGCCACGGTGGAGGCACCTAGATCAGTAGAAAGAACGTAATTACTCAAAGTAGTCTTCCAAGTTCAAGATCTTTGGAAAACCTTCCACATACTCCAAATGTGGTTCCCTGAAGGTCATATCAGGGATGGATATATATATAACCTGGATGAATAACATCAAGACATGGACTGGATTATCAGGTGCTAGCCTTCTACAAGCAACCAGAGACAGATGGAGGGAAGTGACTCGTCTGTGCAGCCTACCATCGCGAAGCGATGACGGCGTGTGACATGACATGACATGAAGGTCATATCTGCAGTAAGTTTATTATATGTTTTATTTAACAGGTTTTGAGAATGTTTCATTTTAACAGTACAACTTTACTATAACACCATGGTAACACCGGAAGGAAAAATGGCTTGCCAAGTTCAAATGGGCAAATTGGACACTGACCGAAAGCAGTGTACTTTGCAGTGCAAATTTTGTCTACGGTGAGTAAATCTTGGTTAACAACTATGTTAGCGTTACCATGTTACAACATGATGTTTAGTCACGTAACTTAGCTTTCACAAGGAATATTTTCTTTTGTTTCAGATGCCATATTTTAGGCTCTATTATTTGTATTTGTAAAGTATTTGTATGCATCTGTGCTTTTTGTGGGCTTTCATACTTTGTCCTGAATAAGGTGACAAGTTATGAATTAAGTATATGTAAATATGAAATGACAGGTATGGCAGTGAATCCGACGAGGCCAGCGGTCGAAAAAGCTCAGGTGATAAATAAATAAATAAATAAATAAATAAATAAATGTGTGTTGTAACAAACTGAATAATTTTTCTGAGTATCGTTTCTGCTCTGTCGAGTTCATGTGTGAAGTTTGCTCCATTGTTTTTTTTGCGTGACGAACTCAACATGGCAGCGAGCACAACAAAAACACGTGACTGAAACCCATGAATACCAACCCCTATGCAGTGTAAATTCTGCAATAGTTCTACGTCATGTCTCCTGTCATCACTTCGTCACATCTCCCTGTAAGTGTTGCACCTGTCTCCTGTGATCCCTCAGCCCTGCATGTCTGCTCCTCTGAGTGATTAAGTGCATTATTTACGCTCCCTTATGTCTCTATTCTATTGTCATTCATGGAATGTTATTATGTGTTCATACAGTTTGTGTATGTTTTACTGCTAGCCTCAGCTTTGTCGTTGTTTTGTCATCACAGTCAGTGCTTTGTTTAAGTTGGCTTTTTTGTCAATAAATACATTGGTTTGGATCTTACCTCTGGATCCTGACTTCTCCTCTACACACCATCGTTACACATGTCAAAATTAATCTGAGACTTTTGTTCAAGTCTATGTATTTCAAGTATTGAGCATCCAAACCATTCAAACAATGAGGAGATGTTTGAACGTTTGGATTAAACCAACATGTTCACCTACAGAACATCACTACTTAGTTTGTATTCTCACCGAGAACATAAGAGAGCAGTAGGTTCCAGCCTGTGATGAAAGCCCACACCTCCCCCACAGTGACGTAGCTGTACAGATACGCAGAGCCAGTTTTGGGGACTCTGGAGCCAAACTCAGCGTAACACAGGCCAGCAAATATTGATGCCACAGCAGCTACAAGGAAGGAGATGATGATGCTGGGCCCGGACTGTGCCCGGGCCACCTCACCGGACAGCACGTATACACCAGCCCCGAGAGTACTGCCAACACCCAGAGCCACCAGATCCACTGTAGTCAGACAGCGGCGGAAAGTGGACACTTCACCCTCCGGCTCCAGGGGCTTCCTGCGAGAAAGACCACGCAGGAACAAACAAACCTTCTGCCCACATATGTTCATCTTGCCTGTCAAGAGAAAGCAAGAAAACAACATATATATATACATATATATATATATAAAATGTGTGTATGTGTTTGTATACACACAATGATATGCAAAAATGTGGGAATTCTTGGTCACAATTTCTGTAATAATTGTAAATTGAGTTAAAGATGGTATGATTTAAAGATTTCTTTAATATTTTTAGACACATTTCTTAATTTTTTTATATTTTTATTCTTGTATGCACTGCTCTGTAGAGGTATATCCACAGACAACTTTTTTAGGACACTTGTCCCAATTATTGTTCATCTGCCTGGTTTTTATATATATATATATATATTAAACACTTGTACATCTCACCAAAAATTATAGAAATCTAAAAATAAAATTGTTACCTTTGTATACTAAATTAATTTGTCATAATTTATTTCAAAAAGGTAAAATGTCATACATTCATAACACAAAGAGATATAATTCATGTTTTATGTTTTAATCTTCATACTGTTTTAGTAGTAATTTTCTGTAATTACTGATTACTATTAAAAATGTAAAAAAAATACTAGAAATTAACTCCAAATGAAAAATTCTTGAGTTTCAAAACAATTTGAGATTCTGGATTTCAGATTTTCATGAGCTATAAGCCACACAGATCAACATTAAAACTAAAAGAAATATGCAATTTGTCACTTTACATGTAATTAATATAAATGTTGACATAAATTAATAAATTAATAAAATTATGAACAACAATGAATTTAGAGTGAAGATTAAATGTCTTAGAGCCCAAAATAGTAATTATGGATGTATCTGCAGCTTACCTGTCGTTACGTCTCAGCTCAAGTACATGTGTCTGAGAGGAACACGACGTGATGTGTCACTTTTAAGTCCTTTAAAAAGTCCTGACTCCAGCAGATCCTTTTCTGAACAGCGTGACATGACATTGTTGATGGCAAAAAGTGCCACAAGCTTCAACTGTGATTTTCTCACAAATGTTGTGAGTAAAAGCATTATTATGTGTAATTTTCTTAGAGAACAATTATATTCATTTTTATGGTGTGTAGGGTAACTTAATTCTTACTTCTAAAAGCTTCTGCTCATTGGCTATTTCAGTATAAACTCAATCGCAAATTAACAGTATCCTACTGTGGTACAAATGTACAATTAACCCTATGGAGTCTGAGGGTATTTCAGACACTCTGATGCCTTGACTTTTTTTTTTTTTTTTTACAAATTACAAAATCTAAAATTATTTTTTCCAAAATGTTACACAGACTTTTGTTCAGCACAAACCCAGCAACAGTGTCAAAACAGTAAGAGTGTCATAAATCTATATTTTAGTTAAATCTGCTCTAAACTTAGACTTTCCAAAAATCTATTTTCAGATGTGCTGATATATATCTAAACATTTCTTGTCAAGTCTTTTGAGCTCTGAACTGAATAAACAGAGGTGTTGTCTACACACTGCTCATTACAGTTTTTAGAAATTGCATGTGGTTTAATTTGTAAATATTAAGGAATGTGAGGTGACACTCTGTTTTCACTCAGCCACTAACCCTTCATTGAATATTTATGAGGTACATGAACACTCAGGACAGGTCTATTGTTCAGGATCACCTCAACTTGTTTTACAACATTCCACAGATTGCTGTCCATTGGAACCCACCAATAGAATGTCCAGAATTACTATCATTATCACATGAATGACAGTGAGTGTCTTTTGGCAGGAAAACATGTGCAGCTTTTCTGACTATCTCTTACTCGTGTCTCTGCTTATTTAAGCTCCTCTCAGAAGAACATAAAAATATATTTCATTTCAAGCTATATATACTGTATTTGAAAAGTAGACCCTTTAAGGTTTCTGGTGTATGTTTTGTTACATTTATAGGATAAAATCTTACTGAGTTCTATAAGTGACTATGCAGAATGTTGTTAACTCCAATGTGTTAAATACCACTTTTATTAATAGATGATTTAACTGCTATTTTTACAGTGGTGAATAAGTTATATTCTGTGTTTAGAAAGAATCTGTATTTAATTGTATGTTCATACCACAGTAGGATACTGTTAATTTAACAGTAAATCCCTGGCAACCCGTCTGCCAGTTCTTTACAGTTTTTTACAGTGACATTTTTACAGTACATTTTTTTACATGGGTTATTTTGTTCACAAGACAGTTAACATGACATTTTTAGTTGTGTGACTTCAAAAATAAAAAAAAAACACTGCAACCTCTTTCAAATTCAAAGGTTCAGGTTTATTGTAATACAAAGTGTTAATTCCACTTGTCATCTGTTTGCATAGTTTATTGTATCATGGTAAGGCTTGTCTTCTGGCAAGCAATAGTAATTAAACACCTCTATAGTCTCCAGGGATGTTTCTGGGGATGGACAAGATTACAAGCTTTAAGAAAGTGGTCAGTAATACTCAAAATATTACTTTTACCTTGAGATCAGTGATGAAGTCAACTGTCATGTGGGACCAAGGTCAGTAGGGCATGGACAGAGGGTGAAGCAGTCCAGTTGAGAGTTTGTTTTACTCTGCAGATTAATGTATGACTGAAAGGTAGCTACATCATGGACTGAAGACAGGCACCAGATCATTCTGGGAATGCCAGAGTGTCCAGAGCTGAGTGACATATGGATCCACTGCCATTGAATTAGAGGTGTGAGTGCATTGTATCTCCTCCAGGATGGACCACTGTATGGGAGCCACCACACAGGTGCAAGGAAGTATTGCTGCTTTAGTGTTTTTAGATTGAATCTACTGAAAAACAGCCCAGCAGACTTGATGAGAGTTCAGTGTTTTAGCCATCTTGAAGCATTCCAAATTGTGGTGATCAGTGAGGTTTTTTAAAGTGTATCATGCACCCTCCAGCCAATGGCTCCATTCCTCTGGGGCTGCTTTGGCTGCCAGCAATTTTTTTCCACATGATAGTTTCTTTCCAGCTTGAAAGAATAGACATGAGACAAAAACTCATTTCAGGGAGTTACTAAACATCAGATGAGGATGGGGTGTTCCTGGTTATCAGCTTTCACAGCACAACTGTCTTTTTTACCTAAATTTGGCAAAGATACAAAGTTATGTGGCTTCTGTATGATTTGTTTGCCAAAGAATGTAAAATATTTATATTACATTGAGGCTTGAACAGGTTGGTTCCTACAGATCAGTTTATTCAGAAGAGTTCCTCCTTTGATAATGTTTTCACTAACCCAAACAAGTTCAGATCCCAGTACAAGCCACATGTTTAGATGATGAAAAGGCTTTTGAGTTGATTGAATGATCATCTTTGTTCTTAATCCATTAAAGAATTAATTTTGGTATGATAACACTGGTGGGAGTATAAATTAATAATGAAATATCTCCACATTTGTGATTGAAAGGAACTCAACAAGGGTGTCCTTTGTTATCGCTTTTGTTTGCCTTGGCTACTGAGCCATTAATGATTGCTGTTATATCACATAAATTCTGATATGAATGCAGTGTGAGAAAAGTTAATGGTCTATAGAAGAAAAAGCCTATAGATGAAGTTCTGCACAGTGAAGTGACCCAGTTTGCATGCCAAGCATTTCCATGAGGTTTAATTACTAATCTGGGAGCTACAGGTCTTTATGAATAGAGCTATTGTTCTTGTTTGAGTTTGGACCAAAAAGCTGGACTTAATGAGCCTTTCAGCATTTTCATTACAGAAATATGTCAATAATTATTTTGTTATGATTTTGATTTTTAGATTTTAAATTCAGAAATCCTTACAAAGGGAATAGAAGATTATAAAAACACTTTTTGACACTGATGTTTAATAGAGTGCTCTTGGATGTTACACCATGTTTGACCAGTGGCTCCGTTTAAAGGAATGGTTCATGGTTAGGGCCCTACCAAATTCACAACTATGAAAATCATGGCACAGTGAGATTAACCATTTCCTGTGAAATGCAGTGAAAATGAAAAATAAGCACATTCTACCTTAATTTTTAAGTTTGGGATCTTCTATTGACTATTTTACTTCTGTGTTTAGTATTATATTGATGTTGTTTCAGTGGCTGAGGCAAATCTCTACCTTATTATATTGCTCTGCAATATGCAGTAGTAGTTTATTGTAACTCAATGCATGGGCAAAGATTATACTTTTGTTCTGTCCTGGGCACAAATCATCTTGTTTCTGCTCTATCGATTTTGCATTAACATTACCGTCCTTCCTTCCCACCACCACCACCACCAGGTTGGTCCTGATCCTGTTGCCTAGAGGATTTAGGCTCTGCCCTTGCCATCAATCTGTTAAACAGTATCTGCTAGAGTCTGAATGCTGCAAGACCTGGGCCAGGGATGGGGCCTACATCAAAGGCTTGAATACTTCATTTAGTTTCTATAGATTAATAATGTCCTTGAATCCAAGTGGGCCTGAGCAGGATTTGTTCCTCTTATTGAGCCTTGGATTTTTTCTTCCTTGTAGTCCTAGGAAGTTCTTTCTCACCACTGTTGCCTACGGCTTGCTCAAAGGGGGCTTGGACCTGGATTCCACCTCGTCTTATACATCTGTGTTTTACAATCCATCATTATTACCTTGTGTCCTGCATCCTAATGTGGATTAAACATACAATTATTCTGTCACTCTTGTTCCTGAGATTTTATGGAAGAAGTGAAATGTAATGCATCCTGCAAAGGATCCCCACAGCGTATGACTTTTTCCTGCACAAGTGAAGTGATTTTAGGCTGTAGACTGGTTGCTTTTCCTGGGTAAGTGTGTTTGTGTGTGTGTTGTTTTGTATTCTGTATGTTGTTTTGTATTCTGTATAATGATGTTGATGAGGTTCAGTACTGTGCTTGTGCACATACTATCTGATTAACAGGTTTTTAATGTTAAATATAAAACATTTCAGACAAAATCTGTGATATGTGAGAAACTAGTTCTGAATAATTAAAGAAAACTTCATGTGAACTTAGTATGGCCCTGTTCATCACCCAAGACAGTCAATCAGCCAACATCTGGAGTTCAAATGTTGCCTCTTTTGTTGAGATCTGGAAGACTTCTCTCTGCCCACTTAAACCTCATCTAGATTGGGGGCACTGAGTGGACTACGGTGCTGTCACTTTGATCTGGGGATCACAAATTTGAATGCCGATTATGCTGCTTGCCATCAGCAGCCAGGGCCTGAGAAAGCAAAATTGGCCATGCTCTTTCTGGGTGGGTAACATGGCACTGTCTCCTTGGCACTACTAAGTAATGTTGGTTGGCTCAAGCACCTGCCAGCCTATCCATCAGAACTGGGGTTCCTGTGCTTTCTCCAAGTACGTTGGTTACCCGGTGGTGATGTATTGGCAGCGGTTGGTAAAGAGGCAGAGCTTGACTTCACATGCATTGGAGGAGGCCTGTGCTAGTCTGCACCCTCCTAGAGTCAGGGACATTACAAGTGATAGGGAGAGTCCTAATGAATGGGTGGGTCAATTGGCTACCAACACATTGGGAAGGAACCTGGGGTAATAAAAGTTAAATAAACCTCATGTAGATCTTAATGAAGGTCCCACAGAATAGTTGACGTGGTTAAGGAATCAGTGTGACTTACTGTGAGCTTTAAATGTTAATGTTAATAAAACAACACTTCCTGCTCTGATCTGGTTGTCTCCCGGCAACCAACAGTAGATGCAGCATTCAGCTACACAAGTTTTTATTATTATTACTATCATTATTATTAAAGCTCAGAGTCGGTCACACTGAGTCTGAAACTACATCCTCTAGTCTATGAGACCTTCTTTAATGAGGTTTGAGTGAGCTGAAAGTTTTGATGATGTATTTTTACAGAAACAGCTAGGCTATTTAGGTGACTATTACATTCTAGTGTTTGTTAGCAATGCTAGCCTCACAGCTCCACTTCTAAACTAAAGAAGCAAAATTTGGACTCTAATCATGGCGGACTGATTACATCTTTGTGTAAGTAGAAAATTTTAATCAATTTCTTTAAAAGTTAATGTGAAACTTCATATAAATGTATAAAAAATACAAGCTACATGTTTTCCTTGTCACAGTAAAGTAAACTAAAAACAATGAAATGAGCTAAAATGCTGACGCGTCTGCACAGTAAAAAACATTAATTAAAAAATTAAGTAAACTGACTTTCTGAGAAATTTTGAGTTCAATGAACTTTGAACTGAATTTGAATTCAATTCAGTTGCATTTTTAAAACAGTGAGGTTACTTAATTTTTAAGAGTCTTGAATGATTTTTAGTGGGCTTCATCAGTCTGGAATAACGGTTTCCCCTTCTTTAGTCACATCCTGCTCAGGCTCAGGCTTCGTCTCCATCGTCTCGATGATGACCACGTTGCCAAGTAAGCGCTGCTTCTG
This sequence comes from Crenuchus spilurus, assembly GCA_036984385.1. Classification (NCBI taxonomy): domain Eukaryota; kingdom Metazoa; phylum Chordata; class Actinopteri; order Characiformes; family Crenuchidae; genus Crenuchus; species Crenuchus spilurus. The sequence goes on along the minus strand of BRDA01011164.1, from coordinate 30,919 downwards.
GACACTGTTGCGCACGCCATAGCCAAAGTAGATGAGCAGTCCTAGATGAGGCAAATTCAGATTTTAACAGCTATCAAGCTACGCTTTCAGAGTTTAACAGATTAGGTTCACTGTGTAATGTTGATACAGATACTGATCAGATCAGTGTAACGTTATGCCACCTTGTTTAAATTAACTAAAGATGCTGTCATATCCTCTCATCTGAAACTTTTAAAGCAAAAAATTCAATGTAAACTAATTTCTCATCACTCGTTGAGTAGCATAGGTGAGAATCCTTGGTCCTCGGCACACTCCATGGTGGTTCAGCCTTGGTGGAGTTGCATCTGGTACCCTTAAACATTCCCCTGGCATACTCTGGCTGAGTTTCTTTGTGTGTATTTGGTGAAGTTCACCTGGAATCTGGTTGTTCTCAACTGAGTCAGCCACCTAAATTTGGGTTATAATGTTTAGGGCTCCTGTTTAATTCCATCTCAGTGGAACAGAGAGTAGCACAGCTGCACAATCCACTCTTCATTCCTCATTCTGCTGCTCTGAATCTTGCTCACGTCTCAGGTTTGTGATTGTGATTTTTTTCTTGTGCACTTTCCTGCTGTTCTCTTATCCTCATTTGACCCAAATTTGGTGTCTTATGCCACTGGGAATGATCGAAAAATAGATTATTACCTGGTCACAATGTTATACCAATTAGAATAATGGATCATCCCATAAAAGTTTTAACATTATTAACATTGTAGCTTCGATACAAAACTAAAAAACTTCAGACAAATTTCAGACAACCACAGGCTAAAGGAGGAAATGTGTGCAAATGTGTTGCTCTTAATGTGATTTTTTTGGGATTTGGAACACTAAAAAACTGTACACCCTTATATTATCATAATATACACTAACCCACAGCCATCCAGACTGCATAGCGGATCCACGTGTCTCCTCCCAGCTGAACCATCAGATAAATGTTGATGAACACACTCACC
>BRDA01011164.1:4038-20348 GCA_036984385.1 Crenuchus spilurus | reverse complement strand
ATCCTTGGTGTTACACTTACAGTGTTTGTTACCAAAAAGCTCTATTTTGGTCTCATCTGACCAAAGCACACAGTCCCAGTTAAAATCCCAGTACTGCTTGGCAAACTCCACCCGTTTATGCTTATGAGTATAACTCAGAAAAGGCTTTCTCCATGCATGCCTCCCAAACAGCTTGTTGACATGTAGATAGTGCCTGATGGTTGTTTGGGAGACCTCGTAACCCCAAGATGCTACCATTTGATTAAATTCTCTTACAGTGAGCTTTGGAGACCTTTTTACTTCCCTTACCATCCTTCTCACTGTGCGTGGTGGCAAGATACACTTGCGTCCTCTTCCAGGCTTGTTTGTCAGAGTTCCAGATGTTTTGAACGTTTTGATGATTGCTCTGACTGTAGATAAGGGCATCTGCAGGTGAGTGGATATTTTCTTGTAACCATTGCCTGATTTATGAAGGTCAACACACATCTGCCTTACTTGAATAGTGTCTTCTCTTGTCTTTCCCATGTTTAAGAGTGAATAAAAGAAATAGGACTCTGTGTAATGCCATATTTATACCCCAGGGAAACAGGAAGTGATGAATTACTAAGTAAAGGTTCCTAGAAACTTTGATCCACTTTATAAACTAAAGTAGAAATGACATAAATGGTTCAAAATGCATTTATTTCCAAGAAATTGTTAAGGGTGCCAATAATTGTGGAACAGGTCATTTTATGGGAAATAATTATTTCTTAGTCAGGATTTTTTCTTTCTTTATTTTTTTTCACTTGTTGCTTTTTTCTAAACTTTTTCAGAGTGAGATTATTCTTCTGCAATAAAAAATTTATTTATTTATAATATATTTATTTTAACACATTTTAACTAAGGGTGCCAATAATTATGGAGGGCACTGTACATGCATGAAATTTTCAGCAAAACTGTTGTGTTTCAGTTCACTTCTTTTAGTAGGAATTGTGTTGATGTACCACATTTTATTCATTTGTATCCACTTCTTACATTCAAAGTGCAATTTCCATCTTGGCAAGTGAAATTAAGTCTCTCTCTCTTTATACAGTATAGGCACTTCAGAATATCATGACCACCTACCTAATAGTGGGAATAGCCACACTTGGCTGGGATTGTTCACTCATTAGTGATCTCTGACACTTTCCTCGTTGCTCGTCCGTGGGGCACCACTGTTATGCCGTTGGGAGACTATTCTCAGTAACCCTTCACTACAGCGGCTCTAGAACATCCAACAAAGTTAGTGGTTTCTGAGATGCTGCCTCCACCATGTTTCACATGTTATTATCGTGTCCATTTGAACGTCAGTCACATCATATTGTTTGCCCATGATGGCGGTTTTACACTCTGCTACTACTGACGGGTGTGCTCACTTATTTATACCTGCAGTAAACAAAGACTAGCGCTTTGTAAAGTAGGTTCTTTGTGCCTGTGAAAGCTGGACTTTTGAGAGAGTCTTGGACAGCAAAGAAAACAAAATTTGGCTGAATCAGAACCACAAGTCTCAGTAGAAGCCCAGATTACCAAACTGAACATCTTACTTTAACACATCATGAGAAGGACCAGCTCACTTGAGAGGACAGTTGAAGGTAAAAGAGGAAAAGGAGCAGAAACAAGTTGGATGGATACAATCAGAGGAAGCATGAAGCTGTAAACAGAAGACAGGATGTTCTGGAGAAACAACATCTCTTTAGTCTCACTGCACGTTTTATTCATTTGACCAATTAAAGCACTGAAATGATATCCTATTAACTTTCCCTGAAGTCCACGTGTTGATGTTTCTCTGGGTTTCTGTAATAAAACCTCTCATATTCAGGCCCAGCATCCATCCTCTAGAACAGGGGTTCTCAACTGGTCTTAGCCCGGGACTCACATTTCCTCATGGTCATGAAGTCACGACCCACTTTTATAGAATACAACCCAAACAAATTTATTTTTGAAAAATAGCCTTGAGATTTTGGGGGGACACGACCTGTGGGGCGGGAACATAAATTAAACTAACTAATAACTATTATTATTATTACAATACACTACTTACAAATTATGATTTATGTTTTACTTGTTACTATTAATAATATACTAATAATAACTATTAAGTGTCATTAATAATAAAATTATAAAATGTATATTTATCATTAAAGATATATTAATATTAATATATTATTACATATTATTATTAAATTATTATTATTTAAAAGCATGTAGCATAAAATTATCACCCAATTCTTTTCAGTCAACTCCACTCAAACACATTACCACCAATTTTACACTTAAGTTTGGACTGTATGGTCAACAGACCTCATTTACATAAAATTATACCTCATTTCTGAGTAAAAACAAGCAGAAATTCTTAATTATTTTGAAAATAGTTCAACACAGATTCAAATGTTAAACACTATTTGATGGAGTGACAGCGGGGACAGCCAATAACATGTTAGCTAGGCTTCAGATTGAGCAGCTTGGATTTCTGCTGGGTCCTAATGCTCAACTCATCTCTTTTTAATACAGTGTAACATTGTTTTTGGAAGGTAAAAACTACAGGGGACCAAAACTGCCTTTTAAAAAAGCGAAAGCGACATGTCCCGTCCCACCCCTAAATTACGTCCGTGCCTTCAGCTCATTAAGTCCTCTTTTCAAAAAGCTCTACCGGCTTGACTTTACATGCATGTTTTGTTTGTAAATGTCCCATTACTTTGGATGTTTTCATGCCCAGCACTTCATTACAAATAACACACTGAGGTTTCTGTCTGTGTTTGTCCGCAATTAACGAAAATCCACATTTCAAATGCTCCGGGTTATATTTGCATTATGCCATCTTGCCTCTGAACATCATCACAAATTTAAAGAGAAGGGTAACGGGCAAACAAATGGTGGTTACCATGGTAACGAGTATGCCGCGCGCGTCTTCAAGATAAACGACGAGTACATCATCAGATAAGCTTTAATTATTTTTAATTTTTAATTGTTTTAAAATGTATTTATTTTTTACAAACTGTCTGCGACCCACCCAGAACGTTTGACCCACCAGTTGAGAATTGCTGCTCTAAAGAAACAGACTTTTTCTGACTGTGCCTTTAAGACTAATATGTAAATGATCTCTGTTCTGATTGGCTGTTTGGTAATGCGCATCCAAAAAGCAGTTCTGGCTAAACAGGAAATAAATATCTGTAGGTGGGTATACGTAAATACACTCACTGGCCGCTTTATTAGGTACACATACCTCCTTGTACCAGCTGCACTGACTGTGCACTACGTACTGACAGTAGTCCGTGTGTTTCTTTGTATACTGTGCTGTGGGGTCCTGATCATTGAAGGACATGTGAAAGGAGGCTAAGAAAGTATACAGAGACACCGCTGTGCATAGTGCCGTCAGTGTAGATCAAATGGACAGTGGGTGTAGTTACAAGGTATGTGTACCTAATGAAGTGGCCAGTGAGTGTACAGCACAAGCTCACATTCTGCAGTTAAGCCATTTTCTGGATGTGAGCATAAGTGAGTGAGCTCATCGCATCAGCTCGTCTCCTTTATAATGAAGTGAAGAACACAAAGCTGCATTCAGAGATTTGCACACTTGTTCTTTGTGAGCCGGCTTTCTCCAGCATCCCATTAAGGGCTTCAGGATCGCTCGTAATCCTGCCTGGCATCCACTCAGGCATGCCTACACACTACAGCTCGCCACGGGACTCACGGCAGTAACACACAGAGCTGAGGACTGAAACTTCCATTAGGGCCATTAGTTATGGAGGAGCTACGCAATGTTTCTTAAAGAGCTTCCGCTGATGCACCTGCTAAGATCTCCTAATGCTGAGATTATATTCTACCATGTAAGCTACCAAATGTATTAATAAGCAAGTGGTCCTTTACCTTGTGCAGCAGGCAGCTCTGATGGTAAATATATCCAGTTCTGTTTATGCTGCTGAAGCAAAGTGATTTTTTTTAGCCGAATATATACAAGACTGGCCTGGCTGACCCTCCCACAAGGGTGGAATTAGTGACAAAGTGGCCTTTCTTTCTGCACTCCTCAGCTTGACCCATAATGTGCCCGTTCTTACTGGCAGAGCAGCCAGCGAGAGTGGACACAGCCATGAAAGCTGCTTTGTAACACTTTGTCATGTGAATGGGGGCTTATTGTTTGTTTAGGAGACTGCATACATGATCAAATGATGGTGGATGTTGAGCTGAGACGAGGACAGTTTAGACTTGACCAGTCCACCAAAGCCAGCCCGTGGCTGCAGCAATGCTTCACATGCACTAGAGGGCAGAATTGTGGGCATTTTCATGCCAATCCTTCATCTCAGTGGCTTTACAGCTCAATCAGATCAAGAGTTTCTTATTTTTTACTATTTGCACATCAGTCAAATTAACATTTTTGTTTTGTTCTGTAAACTGCTGACGTTTCTACCAAATATCAAATCAAAATATTCGCTTTTATGATCCAAAAGAATAAAAGAACAAAGAAAACAAGCTCATATCCATTTAATTCATTATTAAACTCCGCAGCGGTGATGCTTTAACTTTTGGTGGAATGTCCCTGATTTTACATGTCATCCTCATATGTTGTTGTTGGCGAGTTCATGCCAGTCCTGGTGCAGCTTGGCGTCATCTGTTCATCATACCACAGCTTTTCAGTGGGTTTCAGGTCTAGAGATTGGACCGGATATTTTTTTTTTCCCAGAGCTCATAAGACAATCATGAACCACCAAACTGTGAAACATAAACTTGCAACAGAAGAATCTTTCAGTGGATGGTCTATTATGTAATCAATTATTGTCTTGGCTCTTCTCCGTATTCTTAAATTGACTGTCTTTGTTTTTCTTCATGTTCTTGTAAAGTTTTATTTATTTATTTTATCATTTTTACCAATTTTATCCCTTTCCCAATGTGGTAGTCACCAATTAACCCAACCCATTAGTGTCTCTCCCCATTACTTTGCACTGTCCCTGACTCTAGGAGGGTGGAGACAAGCACAAGCCTCCTTCACTGCATGTGATGCAGCCACCACCTCTTTACAAACTACCGCTGATACACCGTCACTGAGGAACAAACACGCTGGAAGGAAAGCTCAGGAGACCCAGCTCTGAATGGACCAATCAGTAGACGCCTGAACCAGCGGACATTACAATGTGAGAGTGATGGGGAGAGAGAGAGAGTGCCATCTACCCGCCCAGAGAGAGCACTGACCATTTTTGATCTCTTGAGGCCCTGGCCGGAGTCAATAGCCACACTCTGATAAGTCTCATAATCCCTGTGCTCTATAAATCCAAACAGAACTAATTGCATCTTTGTCTTTTTCTGAGTGAGTGATTGCCCACCGGTCCGGTCCAAGTCTGATGGAAGGCTGACTACTATTCTCTCCATGATGCTTCCCTGGATCTGCTGCCCACCAACGACCAGCTACTGTGGCCTGCTCCAGATACCCTACTCTACTGCCCACACTGGAGTTCATATGGACTTTCTGGCTGTTATCATTGCTACCACTGTCATCATCATTCCTGTCCCACTACTGTCACCATACCAGTTCACCTGAACATTACAACAAGATCATATGATTATGATTTATCACACACTTATTTAGTAGACCAGAGGAGGATGGGTCCCCCATGTGAGTCTGGTTCCTCCCAAGGTTTCTTCCTCCAGCTCTGAGGGAGTTTTCCCTTGCCACTGTTGCCGTTGGCTTGCTCACCGAGGATTAGGGATTCATGATTTGGTGTTTGTTATTACTGACCCTGTAAAGCTGCTTTGTGACATCAGTTGTAAAAAGCGCTTTATAAATAAAATTTGATTTGATGACCGTGATTCAAACTCACAATTCTCTAGTCATGGTGTCAGCATCTTAGCCTGCTGAGCCACTCAGCCCCGGCCCACAAGTTTTAGTTTTTTTGAGTCTTGTTTTTTTTGTCATGTTCTTAAAGCGTTTCTGTCTTTTGAGTGAGTCTGGTTTCTTCTGTATACATTTTTTCCTTCATGTTCTTGTAAAGTTTTAGTTTTTTGAGTTTTGGTTTTCCGTCATGTTCTTAGGATGTTCTTAAAGTCATGGTTATCTACGGTTCTTACTTGTGACCCCCTTAAGCCACGGTACTAAATTGTGAAACATAATAAACCTAAACACCAGAGAATCAGACAATTATTTGCCATTTTTGTAAGTGAGAAATTTTGTAAGCAAATAAAAAATTCCTTTTTTTCCATCTTTATTGACAGCTCCATCAGATTAAACTGCTCTGGACGTCTCTTTTGTTGTCCATAAGAAGTGCTGCAGAACTAGAAAACATATTATTGGTATTTTTTTAGATCCACGAGGAACCACTGTGGTAGAAAGAGGAGGCTTTATTGACTACGCTACACTTTTCTTGTTGTTCATAAGAACTGGATGAAGTTTCTTTCTGAGCCTTGGTCGATCTCCATGTGTGAGGCAGTGGATGAATCAAAGACTCAGACATACACAGATGAATGTGAGATGCTGGAGTTTACTACAGAAGAGAAACACAGCAAGAGATCGAGGCAAACATGTACAAATCAGGATCCAGGGCAAAGTCAAAACACAGGCAAGGTTCAAACACTATAAGGCAATCAGACTAAACAGACAAATCCAGGGCTAAGGCAGGTCAAAGGTCAAGAACAAAGGAAGGTCAAACACATGAGTAGCTATGAGAAATAAATAGAGGTGGGTAATCCAGGTCCAGAAAGTAAAAATCCATTCAGGATTTTGCTCCAACTTTGCTCCATATCTGCAGCGGAACCAACAAAGCAGTTGAAACTAAATCCTGGGGTGGATTTTTACTTCCTGGACCTGGATTGCCCACCTCTAGAGTTGGTATGCACTAATCAGACTGATGGCAACACTTCGCAGAGAACGACTGTTTGGAGAGAGTTTAAATAATGTCCTTTAACTAATCACAGGTGAAGGCATTCAGTACTCTGTAGAGGGTGATCTCCTCTTTCGCCTCTGATTGGTTGTTAATGTCTTCGTGGTTCCATTGCATTGTGGGAATTGAAGTCCTGCAAGGTATCAACACAGGTAGGAAACCTGAAACCATGGTTCTTCTTCATATTCTTACCTTGTTCTTAGAGAGTTCGTTTTGTCTAGTACGTAATGAATCTTTTCCTGGGTTAAAAGATAAAAGATAAAATAATAAGAACACTGGTTGAAGGTGCTTGGTGTATAAAAAGAGGCAGAGTGTTCCACAGCCTTGGCACATTCACTGAAAAAACATGATCCCCTTTGAGATTCAGACGAGTCCTTGGAATGGCCAGCAAGTTCTGTGCCGAAGATCTCAAAGTCCGCTGTGGAGTAGCGTGAGTGAGCACAGTACTGATGTACAGTGGGGCTTGATCACTGAACACTTAAAAACAAATAAAAGCACTTTAAAGTGGATCCTGAACTGAACAGGGGAGCAGTGGAGTGAGGCGGGGACTTGAGTGATATGGACTCGATTCTTGGTGCTAGTTAGTAATCAAGCTGAGGCATTCTGAATCATCTGTAAGCATTGCAATAATGACTGATTAACCCAATTTACAGATAATTATAGTAGTCAAGTTTCGAGGAGATGAATGCATAAATAACTTTTTCCATGTCGGAAAAACAGAGAAATGGATTTTGAGGTCAGAATCAAAGACAACACCAAGATTTTTCACAGACGTCTTAACAAATGGGGATAAATTACTACGTATGTTATAGATACCATTGATTTGGACCACCAGAAACAAACACTTTAGACTGTATGGTCAGTAGATCTTATTTACACAGAATTATACCTCATTTTTGAGTAAAAATAAGCAGAAATTCTGAATTATTTTGATAATAGTTACACTTAGAGGCATGTAAATGGTGGCTTATCACAGACTGGTAGATACGCACACACAGACACACACTCAAATGTAAATATTAATGAATTTTAATATGAAACCGCTGATATTAAAATACGTCTAGCTGATGTGACACAGGCAGAACAAACGCTCAACACCTTAATAACTTACAGGTGAAAACGGACTGCCGGCCAACTTACAGTCCAGACTCCATTTGAGGGAGTGACAGCGGCGACGGCCAATCAAGCAAGAAATGACGTTAGCAAGAACTGACAGAGCCAATCGATGAGCTTTTGGCAGCCTAAAGGGAAACCGGCTTGTATTTCAGCTGGGTCTCCATTTAATATAGCACAACATCTCACTCAAGCGAACCAAACAGAATAGGGAGAGTTTGTGAATGAAACGCTTCTCGAGAACAAAATCCTGGATGTTTGTGAAATCCCGCCCGGACATGTTTTTTATGTCTCAAAAAGAGGACATGTCCAGGTAAAAGAGAACGTCTGGTCACCCTAACCAAGATTAGTGTGGCTTAGCATCTTCTTAGCAAAAGCCTAGCAATTAGCAATTACCTGTAGCACTTAGCTACAGTCTATCAATCACTTAGCAACAGCGTTGTAACTACTTAACAGCAGCCTAGCAATCACTTAGCAACAGCCTAACAACCACTTAGCTTCCATGTAGTAAAAACATAACAACCTCTTAGCAACAAATTAGTAACCATGTAGCAACCACTTAGCAACCATGTGGCAACCATGCAGCAACAACCTAGCAACCACATAGCAACAGCATTTGCCTGGAAGTGGCAGGGATGTGGAGACCCTGAGACCATGAGGCATGTGCTATGAGAGTGCAGCGTGGTGAGGGACCTGTGGGCATTAACCGGCCCCCTGCAATGCCCGAGCCTGCCGGCAGTGGTGGTCCACTCACAAGTTTACCGGCTAGCAGTAAATGAGGTGGGTCAGGGTGTTGAGAGGTTGCCAGCAAATGATTTTACCGTACTCTGGCTCACCCTCAACAGCGTAAAGGCCGCCCTGTTGACCGCCCGAAACCTGCTGGTGGGGAAGCGCGTGATGGTGCCTTTGCACGTCATACATCAGCTGGCCATATCCACCATTTTTGATTGTCAATATTTTTAATGGATTTTATTATTTTATATGCAAATATAAAATGTGTTGTTTAAATGAATAGTGATAATAAAAACTTTTTGGGAAAAAAAACTGCCTGGAGGTGGGAACCACATCAGCTGTGCAAACATTCAGTTTCCTTCAGAAAAAATGGATTTTCAGTCATTATGTTGACACATTATTTCAGTGTGTAAAATTATTGTCACATAGAAGATGATGCTAAACATTAGTATGATAAATATTTAAATCTGTACATAAAGACAAGATCTAAAGAATAAAGAACAGAAGCTTGGAGGTGGTCATTAAGGGGTTAAGCTGTGCCTGGATTCATCATTATCTTTTTGGAAGTAGATCTTTCTGGAAGCTCAGGGACTTCCTGGAATCCCCATCGCTTATGATCAGAGAGTCATTACTGAGCCAAACCGTCCATTTGGGGAGACTATGAGTGTTAATGGTGTGGGGTACAGCTTATCCCCTCTCCCTCTCTTTCGTTTTCTCTCTCTGCTCTGTGTTTGCACTGCTCTGAATTCCTCAGAGTCTTACTGGAATGACCTGCACTCAGACAGAAATAGCTCAGTCAGGAGCTCAGGCTGGACATGCTGAGCCATGGACCTGTCACACACACACACAGACACACACACGGGCACACACGGGCACACACACACACACACCTGTACCTTATCTATTTGCTAAAATGCATGTTGTTATGATGATCATTATTATTATTATTATTATTATTATTATTATTATTATTATTATTATCATAAAGTCTCATTTTGACTGTTACATCACATTCTCTTTACACCCTGTTTATTTTCCACCCAGGTGTTTTCCACTAAGCCCCGCCTCCTGCTCTATGATTAGTTGGCAGCTCACAATGACAAACAGCCCACCTAGAACTTAAAAATACATACTAATAATAAACCCAGAGATTTTTTAATTCATTTATTGTATTGATTTATGTAATTAGTACCATATATTTTTCTTACCTTATTATATATTTATAACAGCTGTTTATGTTATAAATTTATTTGTGTTATTTGGATGATCTGACAGCTCCATTCAGCAGCTTTTATCAGCCAGCCGTAAAACTTCAGAAAGACACAGACAGGCAGGCAGACAGACAGACAGACAGAAGCAGACAAACAGACAGACAGACAGACAGAAGCAGACAAACAGACAGACAGACAGACAGAGAGACAGACAGACAGACAGACAGAGAGACAGACAGACAGACAGACAAACAGACAGACAGAAACAGACAGACAGACAGAAACAGACAGACAGACAGACAGACAGACAGAAACAGACAGACAGAAACAGACAGACAGACAGACAGACAGAAACAGACAGACAGACAGAAACAGACAGACAGACAGGCAGACAGACAGAAACAGACAGACAGACAGACAGGCAGACAGACAGAAACAGACAGACAGAAACAGACAGACAGACAGAAACAGACAGACAGACAGACATAGATAGATAGATAGATAGATAGATAGATAGATAGATAGATAGATAGATAGATAGATAGATATTCTAAGTTTTGGACAAGCACTAGTAAACAGGCCCATCCAGACTGAAGAAGTAGCCAATCACAGAGTTGGTGGGCGGGGCGTGTCGCAGTACGGGTGGGCAGCTCATCCCACCCATTCTGTGTGTATGACGTCAGAGCTGCAGAAGCACAGGACAGCTGCTACTTCTTCTGCTGCTGCTTCTCTCTCTCTCTCTCTCTCTCTCTCTCTCTCTCTGTCTCTCTGTCTGCCTGTAGGTCTCACTGAGACTGAGAGTGAGCTCTGGAGCTGTCTCCTCTGCAGGACAAACCACAGAGAGGTGAGTCTTATAGACTGAATACTGTGTGAGATCTAATACAGCCCAGTCATTCATGCTCAGCAGGAGAGAAAGTTTGTTTACAAGTGCTAAAGCCAGTCTGTACCTCCATGCGATGCTTTACTGTGTGTTCTGGGTGTCTGAGTACAGGCAGGTAATGAGTTAGGGTATATAAGGGTCCTCAGGGTGTGGCTGTGCTTATGGCTCTCTCTCTCTCTCTCTGCTGGACCTGCATGTGTTACTGGCCAGTCTGAGTCTATTTTTGGCCTCTAGATTAGGCTTCAAACAATGCTGCTGCTTTTCCCAACTTCTGTGAAGAGTCTTATCATATATATGATGTTTTTAACGATGAAATCGACAAAACTTTGGTACATTTATATAAAGCTTTTATGGTTATTATATTACTTTACCAGCGGGCAGGTTGCCTTTAGATCTTCTGGCTGTAGTTTGAAGGCTGTAGTAGATTACATGTCCCTGTATTGGGACAGCTTAGAATTTGCATTAACGAGTCTGTATGAACATTATTCTCATACAGTAATGTGCAGTGATGTAATGTAGTTGACTTGTGTGGGTTTATGTTCTAAAAACAGTCACATAACCATTTTCCCACTTTATATATTTAAGCCAGCTGTTTTTGTTACTGTACCTTTAATTCTGATATATGTAAATTAGCTCTGTTCTGATTGGCTGGTCTAGTCCAGACTGAAACACTTTAATGTGAATAAGCTGGACCTAAGCTCCTGTAAAGGCGGAGACATGTAAATGGTTTCTGTGACATCACTAAAAGGATATGAAGCCATTAAAAGTGTAACTATTTAAATACAATATTATAAAATCTAACATCCCAAATAAAAATGACACAATGACACTTTAGCTTTTTTTGATAGACATACTGAAAGCTTAAATATGCACTGAGTTTTGTCTTTACACTCAAAACCATTTAAGCTCAAAAGTTAAAACGTATAGATTTCAGTTACATGTGAAATTTGCATTCAATTAAAAAAAATAAATCCAGCTTTAAAATGTATGTTTGTCCATTATTTCTAATGAATTTAAATATATTCAGTAATATAATAACGTAATTCATAATTAAATTATTAACAATTGTGAACTTTTTCATGATATGCTCCAATCCCCATTTTGAAATTATTTGATTAATTTATTCACTGATTTATACATAAACACACACACACACAGATGTTTGTTTCTGTGAATTGTGGGGACATTACATAGACTTACTCAAACATTAAAACCCTAATGTAAACCGCAAAACATGTCTTCACATTCAAACTTCATCATTTACCAGCTTTGAAGAAAGGTCCCCACAGGCTTAGGTCCACACAACATGACATAAACATACACAGATACACACTATGATAATACTGTACTAGTGAGGACATTCCATTCACTTGTGCAATAATGAGTAAAAATAAACCTAAACCTAAACTTAACCTTAGCAAAGAAAGGTCTTCTGCTCTTTTAATTTTTCCCAAAAAAGTTTGTATCGAAAAGTCACAGTTCCAGAAAAATGTCCCCACTTTTACAGACCTGATATTCCCATCATAATGAGGACCACCAGCGAGAAATACAAGAACACACGCATGCATACACACACACACACACACACATATATATATATATATATATAAGTAAAATGTTTGCTTTCACTCTAGAGTTCTGGGGCCAAGACCACTCGCTCAGTGCATCACTTGTTCAACTCTGAAAGCTGTTTTTGAACCCAGAGAACCGATCTATCAGTGTTCTGGAGTTTACTTCAAGTGAGGTCCAGTATGAGTGTGGTCCAGTATGAGTGTGGAAGCTCTCAGCTCATAGGACCCTGATAGTGTGACTGGTTCACTTTGCAACATGACAGCTTCCACTTAGTGCATCATTTTGGTGATGCTGGTACAGGACAGCAGAGCTGTGAAGACGACAGAACATCTTATAGATGTGGAGAGAAAAAGTCATTAATGTGCAAACATTCATAACATTCAGTAATTACAACATATAATTTGAGCATAATAATAATAATAATAACAACAATAAATAATAATAAATAATAATAATAAATAATAATAATAATAATAACAATAAATAATAATAATAACAATAAATAATAATAATAACAATAAATAATAACAACAACAACAATAATAATAACAACAACAATAACAACAACAATAATAATAATAATAATAATAATAACAACAACAATAACAATAATAATAATAATAACAATAACAATAATAATAATGCTCATATATGTAAAGTGAGGTATTTCTTGAAAATATTGATATATCTAATTAAATTTGATTATTTCATTTAGAGTTTAATATTTTTAATTAAATTATGAACGCAAATAAACTTTTTCATAATATTCTATGTTTTTGAGATGCACTAATATAAAAAGCTAATCTGCTGCATTTAAAAGTACCTGATTCTTTCATTCACTCATCCATTGATGACTCATCAATTGACTCATTGATTCATTGTATCAGTGCAGTAAACATATGATGTAAATAAACGAGCCTTAACGAGCCCCAAAACAAGACCAGAATGAGTCCAGAGTCTGAACACAAGTGTTCTGAACAAATGTCAAACGAGGAACAAAAAAGTGCATATATACACATATACACACTGACTGAGCTTAACATGAGTTATTTTCTTACTTTCAGCAGCTGTTCACTTAAGAATATGATATAAAAGCATCGGTTTACTCTGCCAGCTGTACTATTGTTATTACAGGATTGATTTGGTCCACCATTAGATTGGATTCATTTATTTTTCCCATCTGAAACCCCACCCAGCATTTTCTGCTGATACCTGGTACCAATACCAGCTGTAGCTCTAAAACAATGTACAGAAACTTTAAACCGTGTCTGTGATTCACGCCTCAGTCTCCTCCAAGAGCCTCTCGTTTATCTTCTTTTGTGGACACTTCTGTCACTGATCCAAACTAGACATCTGAGCACATCTTATACAGTACCAGTCAAACGTTTGGACACACCTTCTCATTCAATGTCTTTATTTTTATTCCTACATTGTAAATAAACACTGACGTCATCCAGACTCTGAGTGAACACATAAAGAATCATGTAGTAAACTTAAAAGTGTTAAACAAACCAAAACATGTTTTAGATTTTACTTCAAAGTAGACACACAACTGATGTCTCAAACACATTAAGAGGCAAGAAATGCAAGTCATGAACTCTTGACAAGACACAGCTGTTAACTGAAAGTCATTCCAGGTGACTACCTCATAAAGCTGACTGAGAAAATGCCAAGAAAGCTGCATCTAAGCAAGAGGTGCCTACTGTGAAGAATGTCAAATATAAACATGTTCTGGTTTGTTTACTTGTTTGTTTACTAAATAATTACAGATGTGTTTATTCATAGTTTAGACTTTAGTATTAAGCTACAATACAAAACATTTTTAATAATGGATGTGAAGATGTGTCCAAACTTTTGACTGGTACTGTATATACATGGAAAAGATGTACAGAGTAGTGTGAATGATTAAGTTTGAGTAAAATATACATTTTTGTTTTATTCTATACACTACTGACAACATTTCTACCAAATTTCAGCCCAAAATATTCTTGTTTTACCAAAAATGTGCCAAAAACCCAAAATGAGTGAGACCACAAATAATGCATGAGTCATTATACACAACACTAAAGCTTTAACTTGCTCAGAAATCAATATTTAATGGAAGTTCATGATCTCCACCAGTCTGCCAGCTGTTGGGTGACTTTATGCCACTCCCAAAGCTAAAATTCAAGCAGCTGATGGTTTGTAGACCAGCCGTCTCCATCCTGAGCACATTGCAGAGGTTCTAAATGAGCTTCAGCTTCAGGTCTGGAGACTAGACTGGACATTTGGAGTGGACTTGTTATTTGCTTCAGAGTCGTATGTTTGCACTGCACTTTTAAAACGGAGGGTTCAAGGGTTAGTAAAGGCAAAGGCTATTTATAGAAGCATGACCACTCTAAGAAGGGTTTGCATACTTCAGTGGGTTCTGGCCTGGTGACATGGTTCCTACTGTGGAGAATCTGCTGTATTAGTGCATCTACAAAAATTAGGATATGGTGAAAATTTCATTTGTGTTCATAACTGAACTAAAAAAATGTAAACTGGCATATATTTTATGTTCATTAGACTTAAAGTCACACATACGTTGATACTATTTAAATCGTCATTTAGAATGACATCATTTTCCGGATAGGGGAGATTCCGGATTTTGGAACGTCTTGAACTACAAAACCATTTTTAAATTCAAAATTTTTAAATTCAAAATTCAAAATTTAAACAGTAGACCCCGGGTGGCTCAGCAGGCTAACACTATGACACTATGACCCGAGGATGACGAGTTTGAATCCCAGTCATGCTGTTTGACATCAACATCCGGGGCCCAAAAGAGCAAAATTGGCAGTGCTCTCTCTGGGTGGGTAGATGGCGCTCTCTCTCTCTCTCACTATCACTTTCACATTGTAATGTCCGCTGGCTCAGGCGTCTTCTGATTGGTCCATTCAGAGCTGGGAATCCTGCGCTTTCCTCCGAGCGCGTTGGCTCCCCAGTGACAGTGTATCAGTGGTAGTTAGAAAAGAGGCGGCGGCTGTATCACACACAATGGAGGAGGCTTGTGCTTATCTTCACCCTCCTAAAGTCATAGACAGTGCAAAGTGATGGGGAGAGTCCTAACGGACGTGATGAACCAACTGGCTATGACTACATTGGGAAGGGGATAAAAATGGCAAAAAAATTAAAAATTAAAATAATCATTTAAACAATAAAGGCTTGAAATTAAACATTTTGCCAATGTGATTTGCACACAGCAGAATTTGACCCATATTTAACCCGGCAGTTGGGGGCAGTCATGACCTGATATGATAATAATATGATAATAATAAATACATGACAATTTACCTTTTTGAATTTAATTCTGAACAAAAATGAACTTTTTTTATGATATTCTAAATCCTCTATGTGATTCTACAGGGAAACGTTTTGTAAATGTTTCTGTATTTAGCACCAAAACGTTTTCTGCTATTGTTTCAAGCCAAGAGTTTTAAAACTGTTTTGCTGTCTTTTATTTTGAAATAGCAGAACAGTGTGTGTGGTATACATGGTTATATATATAATAACCACCTTAACCATTCATCTTCTTCACAGCTGAGTTCACTCAGTGCTGATCCCTGACACTGAATGAGCTGGTTCCTCAGACTGATGGAACATGTGTTGTATATGATGACCTATAGATCCCATATTATGTTTTATAGCACTTAAAGAAAGCTGCTATTGATAGAGTGTAGGTCCCCTATAGAAACATTTTCCTTTCATTCTTTTCAGTAGAATCATTAGTTAAAGTGTGGAGAACAGCGTTTTTAGTTTTAGTGAGGTTTAGTTTTAGTAGACATCAGATTAGAGCTGTAACTCAACATCATGGTCTTTTTTTCTCATTTCAGATTAAATTTCAGTCCATCATTCCACTGCATCTTTTTTTCTGGTACTACAACTCAATGTCGAGATTAGACTACAGATGATTTTGAT
>BRDA01011163.1:51182-56143 GCA_036984385.1 Crenuchus spilurus | reverse complement strand
ATATATATATATATATATATATATATATATATATATATATATATATATATATATATATATATACAGTGAGGAAAATAAGTATTTGAACACCCTACGAATTTGCAAGTTCTCCCACTTAGAAATCATGGAGGGGTCTGAAATGTTCATCTTAGGTGCATGTCCACTGTGAGAGACTTTTTAATCATTTATTTGTGTGTTACTGCTGCAAATTAAAAGTAAAAAGTAAAAAAGTAACCTTCAACTCAAGTCAAAAAAAATAAAAATAAAGAAAAAATCCTGACTAAGAAATTTGAATAATTAAAGAATTGAATAATTAAAGAATAATTATTTCCCATAAAATTACCTGTTCCACAATTATTGGCACCCTTAACAATTTCTTGGAAATAATTGTATTTGAACCATTTTTGTCATTTCTACTGTAGTTTATAAAGTGGGTACCTATCTAGGAACCTTTAATTAGTAATTCATCACTTCCTGTTTCCCTGGGGTATAAATATGGCATCACACAAAGGCCTATTTCTTTTACTCACTCTTTCAAGTAAGGCAGATGTGTGTTGACCTTCATAAATCGGGCAATGGCTACAAGAAAATAGCCACTCACCTGCAGATGCCCTTATCTACAGTCAGAGCAAACATCAAAACATTCAAAACATCTGGAACTGTGACAAACAAGCCTGGAAGAGGACACAAGTGTATCTTGCCACCACGCACAGTGAGGATGGTAATAGAAATTAAAAGTTCTCCAAAGCTCACTGTAAGAGAACTGAATCAAATGGTAGCATCTTGGAGGTACGAGGTCTCCTAAACAACCATCAGACGCTGTCTACATGCCAACAAGCTGTTTGGGAGGCATGCACGGATAAAGCCTTTTCTGATTTATACTCATAAGCGTAAACAGGTGGAGTTTGCCAAGCAGTACTGGGATTTTAACTGGGACCATGTACTTTTGGTCAGATGAGACCAAGATAGAGCTTTTTGACAACAAACACTGTAAGCATAACACCAAGGATGAATACGCAGAAAAACACCTCATGCCCACTGTTAAGTATGGGGGAGGATTGGTGATGCTGTGGGCCTGTTTCTAGATAATGACCCTAAACATGTGGCCAAATCTACTCAAAATGGTTCACAAGGCACAAAATCAAGCTCCTCTCATGGCCATCTCAGTCCCCAGACCTAAACCCAATAGAAAACCTGTGGGGTGAGCTGAAGAGGAGAGTGCATAGGAGAAGACCCAGGACTCTGGACAATTTAGAGAGGTTGTGTAAAGAGGAATGATCGAAGATGCCTCTTTCTGTATTCTCCCATCTTGTGAAGAGTTATAGGAGAAGATTAAGTGCTGTCTTGTTGGCAAAAGAAGGTTGTACAAAGTACTAAAACCAGGGGTGCCAATAATTGTGGCTCACATGATTTCATTCAAAAGATGTATTTCTTAATGTCTGATTCTTTTCCCCACCAAATAAAGGCACTTCAATTAAAGCTTAGATTTTTCTCTTTTTTGCATTGATGTCCGATATTATAAAAAAAAAAAAAAAGAATTTATTAGAAGCCAAAGAACACTTCTTAACCAGGGGTGCCAATAATTATGGAGGGCGCTGTATGAAATATTATCTGTCTAAATGCTAAAAACTTCCACTTAAACCACCTTTTAGAAAGTTCTTTCCTGCAGTCAGGATATTTTATCCTGAAAAAACACAGACTCACACACACACACACACACACACACACACACTAGACTTCAGTCAGTGATGTCACGCTGCTTTACCATAGTGTCCAAAAGATCTAGCAATAACAGCCTCTCTCTCTCCCTCTCAGCCCCCCTCTCTGTCTCTATCTCTCTCTGCATCATGGTTCCATTCGCAGGCTGAGATAGATTTGAAATATACATGAAGGCCATCAACTGGTCCACGTGAATGACTCGATCGTGCATTGCGCACACACACACACACACACACACACACACACACACACACAAGGACATGCAAACACTGACAAGGTCACACATTCACAGGTATTAAACACACATTAGAGGATGTTCTAATAATGTACTAAACATTTAAAACAGACAAGCATGCATACACAAAAATCACACACACACACACACACACACACATGTGCACATATGCTCACACACACTCCATATCTAAAAGACCTTTAATTGTCAGAGGTGGACAGTTGTGAAGGTTTTAGTTTTTTCTCCTCACTGCAGATTAATCTAATCTGACCTCTTCTCTTTCTCCTCTGAAGTGTGGAGGTGAAAAACTCTAAAGACTCAAAACCATACAAAGAGCATCTGTCCATGCTGAAAAACACACACTGCACTGTCACATCTCTGTAAGGCAGTCACATTTTTGCTTTGAAATATTGTTACAACTCTACTAGCTAGAGTGCTCTGTTCAAAATATACCTATATCTTAGCTTTAGAAATGATTACCAACTTTTAATTTACATCATCTTTCCATTACTGTTCTATTCTGGATGAGCTTTCTGATCTATTTGATATACAGTGGAACCTCTGTTATCTTTTGCCCTGGTTATAGCACAATTCGGTTATCATTGATGTTTTTGGGAAACTTTTGTCCCAGTTATCATTCATCCGCCCGGTTATTGTCAGCATGCCACGTTACTCTCTGCTAATTTAGTGCAAAGAAAGCATCTACCCATGTGTTCGTCGCTCACCCACGCATTCCTTGTTCATTCTAGCTAGCTAGCATTCTAGTGTTTTTTGTGTTTGTTTATTGAGTGCCCCAGAAACAGACATTTCCATATGCCAAGAAGAGTCTTGAGTAAAGGTAAGAGTTGTTATGGTACCGTACCCTTATGACTTATGAGTGGACAGAATCTAAAGAGCTTCACAAAAAACAAAAGGCTCAAGAAGCACCTAAATAAAAAGACTCAAAACAAACTATAACACGTCACACTAAAGCAACGGCGCACAGCAGTACTGCCTGAAAACTGGCACAAAAACAAATAGTGGCTGAGAACGCTGAGAATGGGTGTATAAAACAAAAGCTACCGGCTGGGCCACACCAGCACACTCTAAAACAGAGTGTAAAATCAAAACGGTCCAAAAGAACTGAGACCTGAGAAAGCAAGAGAGAAAACACAATCTCCTTGAGAAAAAGAGATGTTTTGTTAATATTTTGGAGTGTCGAAAACAGATGAATTGGATTTGAATTATGTCTTATGGGAAATATTACTGCAGTTACAAAAACCGAGGTTCCACTGTAATCTGTAAACTATTTTGATGTGGTCAATTAGACAAGGTGACAGGGCTACTGAATAACCACTATTGTAATGTCTGACTCACTGGCATAGCTAAGTAAAAATGGATGTATTCTAGAGTTTCATATGATGTCACACTGTATAGTCACTTTAACAGTCAGTACTCACACTTATAGTTATTTTAAAGCTCTGCTAGCATGATGCCTCCAATTTGCCATGTGATAGTTGCTCCAACCAGAAGGCAGAATATGTGCTAATCTGACTAATCATTACACATGAATTCAAATGGATGTCACAGTTCATATTGAAAGGAAGAAAGTTAAATTTGTCCAAACATTTCTTACATAGTGATCACATTAAGTTATGGGACAACTGGGTACTTACAAGAACTTCACAGATAAAGCTAACATTGAATTAACGTTTGATGTCGACTTACTCTTCTTCTGGGATGCTTTACCCACCCAGATGTGAAGAAGCAGTAGGCTTCTGTATTTTAAAGTGCTTTATCACACTCTCCAGAACAGGGAGAAGGGTTGTTTATGAGATAAATATCAGCAAACTTAATATTTGGTCATTTTTCTGCCATTTTAAGGGTCAGAAGCATAAACATCATATTTGATTTTATTGACAAGGTACCGTTTTCCAAATTTAGGTTATTTAGGGTGACCAAACGTCCTCTTTTACCTGGACATGTCCTCTTTTTGAGACTTAAAAAACATGTCCGGGTGGAATTTCACAAACATCCAGGATTTTGTTTTACTCGAGAAGCGTTTTGTTCACAAACTAGTCTCGTCCTCCCCCTATTCTGTTCGTTTTGCTTGAGTGAGCTGTTATGCTATATTAAATAGAGAAGGGCAAACATTAGGACCCAGAAGAAATCCAAGTGCTCAATCTGAAACCTTATTATTATATAAAATATTCAAATAGCCTTTAAGGCCAGTGTTTTTTTCTGCATGTTAGTGTTATTGCAAGCCAATAAAGCACTTTTTTCATATAAGTGTCAGCCATATGCATTGTGTACAACTTTTTTGAAATGTCTTTGTATTTGAACATGTAAAACATACAACCCTAAAAATCCCCCTGCGCTGAGGTGTGCTCTGTTTTATCATCTCAGATCTGATCACCCTAAGGTTCTTCATCTTTTACATCTGTTTCCATTTGTGCTACAAACCTGACATCTGGTCCTGTAACTTTAACTGAAGGTGTACATGAATGTTTTAGGATGTGAGACGTGGAGGAGAATGAGTATTTATTGGATGGAGGCACTTATGAATATGGAGGGATGTTTGATGCCACCACTAACATGAACTTCATCCTAAACTTACTGATATCATGGCTTTAGCACCAGGACAAACACTTGTTAATTATACTTTTACAAATGCTTTACCTGATCTATAGTTTTAAAAGTCATCAAATATAAGACAAAATGAAGATACCCATGACTCAGAATTATACTAATTAGCATTTGTATTCTATCCTTAAATCTGAAAATCTTAGTATGTTAGTATATTTCTCCATAGTATTAATCAAATGTATTAAATAATTACATACTTAAAATGTGAAGCCATTATCCCTTCAGCAGCCATTGACTGACAGTATAGCACTACAGACGACTGTAACTAGTATTAAATGGTGTTAAATACCTACCCACAGTCACACTTTAGAAACACTGGCACTGCACTGGCGGCCTGGAGATGGATGGAGAATGAGATGAATATTAGTCACTGAATGGAGAG
>BRDA01011163.1:41182-46182 GCA_036984385.1 Crenuchus spilurus | reverse complement strand
CAGTTTTCAGCTCCCCACTCTACAGTGACTGGGGAACGCTACAGAGTGGCAAGAACTTAGGTGTCAAACTTGAAGGCCTCTATCCTTAATGCAGCTACGCAAACTTAAGACAAGATAAGGCTACTCTGCATTTTAGATATTAGCAAACAAACTGACGACAAATCCCTTTCCACCAGTTCTATCACTAGTTCGATGCATCTATCTGTTCATCATTAAAAAGAGGGAAGATGTAGGTTGTAGGTGATGTGGTATTAAGCGTCTTGCTGAAGGACTTTTATTGATATACAGTGGTAACCCTTCTTACGAGCATCCCTACTAACGAGTATTCCAGATAACGAGTCGAGATCTCGGAATATTTTTGTTCCAGGTAACGAGTAAAATTCCAAGTAACGAGTAGTGTAAATTAGTTCAAGTATGCCAACCGCTAGGGGCGCGGTGGTCGTAGCATCCCCTAGATGCTAGCATAGAAGAGGTCAGTCATTACCTTTGACCGCTGTCCAGTGAAAGTGAAAGTGCTAGTGAAAGTGACACAAAGACAGCAAAAGGTAGTGAACAAGAAAGTTAGATAAATTTTACTTTTACTTTTCATATGATAAGTGTAACCATGCCATACACGTACGCCCGTCCTCCTGTCCTCCTTAGCCGCCAGCCTACACGAGCACCGTCATTGTCTCGTTTATGTTTTAAAAACCCATATAAACACATTATTTAGCATATTAAAGTATACTGTATATTGGCCGGCTGACACGGATTAATCAGTTTTACATGTATTCTTATGGGGAAAATGCATCCAGCTAACGAGCAAACCAGCTAACGAGCAAACCAGCTAACGAGCAAACCAGCTAACGAGCTCGGCTCCTGCACGGATTAAACTCGTAAATAGGGTTACCACTGTAGTGTGGTGGGACTGAACTCCAGTCTGCACACTGTAGGCAGTGTTGTTACCCACTACATTATACAAGCCGCTAGTTCAAGCCGCTAGTTCCTTTATTTATATCCATTTGCAGGTGACATCACTGCTGTAGGCTACCCAATACCTGTAGGCTGACGGGGGCAGCTATGTTCTGGTTTAGGGATCTGGTCTTGTGACCAGAAGGTCGCCAGTTCAATCCCTGGGCAGGTCATGACTGAAGTGCACTTGAGTAAAGCACCTAACCCTCAACTGCTCCCCGGGCGCTGTGGATAGGGCTGCCCACCACTTCAGGCACATGTTCTCACAGCCTAGTGTGTTCACTAGTGTGTGTGTCAAATTGTGTGCCTGGAGAGCTGTAAGAATGCTGGCAGCGACCTGGAGGATCCGCACTCACACAACCTCAACGTGACCTCATAGTGACCTTGACTGAGCTGGGCAAGTCCCTAACTGACCTGCAGGGACTTACCCAGCCCAGAGCAGACAGAGCAAGAAAGGAAAGAGTGAAACACGTAAAGAACACGATAAGCCACATCACGATACCACAAACAACAAACACGAACACACACAAAATAACGCAGAGAGGACAGGGTAAGTAACACTAAAACGGCAAGTAGAATGAAGAAGCCCACATACAAACGCGTGATATGACACAACCTGAGGGGGAGAGACAATATAGAGCATGTGAGATAGCACTGGGCACAGACACTCACACACACACACACACACACTGCAGTAACCTGTAATTCCATATTTAGTTGAAGTTGCTCTCACATTACAGTGGAGACAGGAAAGTATCGCTTTCATCTGTCCACAGTGACCCACTCCCTTGTCCTACATTTTCATCGCACTGGTACAGACAGACAGAGCAGGCTGGGTTTACACACTTTCTGCTTTCAACACAGGAGTGTGTAAGTGTGTGATGAGCATAGATGTGTATTCCATGAAACTGTGGAATGAAATTTAAGGTCAAAACTTTAAGATTCTGCCAAACATACAATCAACCAGTGTGTCTAAACTTTTGACTGGTTATGCATTCTCAGACCTCCAGAGACATCACACCGAGAGGAGATTCGGGCATGTGGAGATGCTGAATGCTAAATGGCTTTAAATAATTGTCTGTTTCATTATCTGGTTTGCAAAGGAGCAGCTAAATACTCTGTCTGGCTGTGACTGGAGAAGAGAACATACTCCAGAATGTGTGGAACCCAACCTTCCCTCTTACTCAGTTCATAAATAAAACATAGAAAATATAAACTATAATATAAATACATCACATACACTTGCACCTTCACCTTCTTTGACCTGCGTAGGTCTGCTGACTGGCTCATGTGTGTAAATATGTGCATGGATTCTTCATTTGGGCATTGTGTGAATGATCATCCCCTTGTTTCTCTGTTTATTATCTTAGCACTGTTACCTCTCTCGGCTATGGTTTGATCCACGAGGAGGCAGAGTTAGCACTGAGGTCCTGCTGCAAGAGAGCGCCCTCCAGCTTATACCACTGCCCTGGCGCTGGGGGTTCAGGGGCTGCCGCCAGCGCCCCCACCTCTATTGAAGGCCATAGAACACAGGTTGTGTGGTGGAAAGGGAGTTTTGTTGGGATGGGAGTTGCGTGTGCAGATTTTAGGCATAAAGGGACATTTAGGGGGTAGGGGGTGATTAGAGTACCGTGGTAGGGCAGATTTGTGTAGGTTCCAGGTGCAGAAGAGGTAAGGTGGTGTGCAGGAGACATAAGTACGTAGTAATTGGGATTGCAGTAGAAGGATAAAGCAGAAAGAAGCAAAAGAAAGAAAAAACGTGAGAACGTGTGAGTGAGGGAATAAAAAAATGAAAAGCATTTGGAGAGGAAGAGAGGTGGGTTGGGGTAAAAGGAACGAGGCCGTGTTGAAGGAAAGAGAGCGAAGGAGAAGGAAAGAGATGAAGAGGAAAAGAGAAAACAGAGAACAAGAGAGGATCAGAGCAGCGAATGAAAGAATATGAGAAGGAGAGAAAGTCAGACAATAATGAAGACGGAAACAGAGAGAGACAGTCAAATAAACAACAGTCAACAAGAGAGACGAGAGAAGCAAAAGGAGAAATAGAAAAGAAGAATCAGAACAGCAAGAGGAGAAAAGCGAATATGCAAAAAGAGGCGGAGGCCTTGAAAGACTAAATTACAAAGTGTGTAAATGTGTGTGTGTGTGTGTGTGTGTGTGTGTGTGTGTTTAACAGCGGTGACTATGGCAGCTAATGGCTGTCTGGGAGGTTTTAATAACAGGTTTGGTGGTATTTATATAATTGGTGTCTAGTTTGAGTGAATTCACTGAACTGATGCTTTTTGACGACTCAATTTAATAATTAATTTTAATTTCATTTGGTTCTCCCTTCATATGCAATGACTTTCAATTCAGTGAAGACAAATCGAGGCAAACTCTGAAAGTAACGCAAAGTAGACAGAGGGGGTCACTTTAAGAGTGTCTGTAATACATTACAGCATGGATGCCCAATCCTGGTCCTGGAGATCTTACCACCCTGCTCCATCCATATAAATGAAGGCTTGAGTCAAGCGTGCTGCATCTGAACTCTCCAGAATGGTAGATCTCCAGGACTAGGATTGGGTATGGTGACGAGTTAAACTCTGACTAAAATAGAGTGTGTAACACAAATGCTACAGACATTTTCAAAGGTCAGTTCAGCAGATTTGCTGAAACTGATCAAAAGAACGACTCCTTCCTTCTTTAACCCTTTCAGACCCGAATTATGTTCCAGTAATGAAAAAAAATATACAAATGCAGTTTTCTGTCTGTAATGAACTCCAAAACAAGACTCAGTAAAAAAAATCAAATATAATACTTTTAATGTCATTTTTTAACATGTCCACTGCAGTGGACGGTAGGTCTTAACAGTTGTAAAGCAATGCTATATAATCTGAATAGTTTTATGGTTTGTATATCCTTTTTGATCATAAAAAACTGAATTGAACATAAAAAAAGGAGAAATTAGTCAAAATTATGGTTGTATTTATAAAAATAGTATTTCATATATACGATTATATATACTACAAATATTTGCAAAAATAGCTATAGGTTCATATTTTTATTTTTATGGACAACAATGGGAGTATTGGAGTAACAATATTTAACAGACAGCTACGCTCACCTACTCTTGAGAGTCTTACACTCTCTGCATCTTCATCATCACCATCATCATCACTAATAAAGTTTTCAATTTCTGGTATGTTTCTGGTGCCAATTAACTGAAGCCCTTCAAGTGCTGTGTACTTTGTAGAATAAATATGTTTAATCTTATTTTACACTGTATTTAACAGATTATTTGTCTGTATACACTGCAATTGCATAGTAGAGCTTTAACAGCAGCACTAAAAAAACATGCCATTAACACCCACTGTCCACTGCAATGGACAACAAGATTTTAAAATATCCTGTGTTTAACTTTCTGATTTTACAACTGATATTGAACTTTTTATTTCACAAACCATCCCTTAAGAGTAAAATTAACTCATAACATGAAGAAAAAAGTTATTCTAAAATGGATAAAAATGAGTTAAAATGAACCCTTACTCTTCCTCCTTGGCTGGAGTGCTGCCATTGCTAACTTCAGTGTGCTTTTTTTGTTCCCAAGGCAGTGGGCGGTGCTAAGCTGTTATTTGATTGGTTGGTAAATGTCTGTTCTGATGGACAACAGATCTCAATTGGTCTTTTGTGCAACAAAACATTAAAAAAGGAAGAAAACATGTGATGTCCATTGCAAGGACGCAGGGTCTGAAAGGGTTAAGACACCAGCATTATATGTGTAAGTAATGTACGTGTTTTTGTATCATTAACTGGGACAGTAGTACTGGTTCATCACATCTGGACAGATGTTTCAGAACAATCACATGACATTGGCGGACTTTCTTGGTCATAGGAACAGGACGTATCCTTTTTTTCTGGACCAGTGTAGTCTAACTCCTCTGCCTAGGCCATTGGAGAGAAACAAGGAGTGTGTTGTGCGGGTGGTGTTAGTGTAAGTGGCACATGTATAAGTGAGCCAGCGTACCTTTCCGGACATTTCCGTCAGTGGGCCGGAAGTCGCGTGTGTTGAGCAA
>BRDA01011163.1:23630-39042 GCA_036984385.1 Crenuchus spilurus | reverse complement strand
AAAATCTGAATCCTACAGTAAACAAGAGCTCATTACTTCTGTCCTAATGGTGCAGAATGAATATACGTATTCAGGTGTAGTGTGAAGCTATGCATTCAGTGTTTTAACTAAGATTTCCATTTTTTTAAATGACTGCTGCTTGGTAGCTAAATTGTTAGCTGGGAAGACAATGGAATTGGGTTTTTATCCTTTTAACCTTCTGAAGTCGGCGCTCCCACTGGTGGTATTTGAACAAAATTCCACAAAAACACTTATTTAATAATTATGTGAGATTTTATCTTAGAAACAAAACTAAACATAACATTAAAGGGCCTACTTTAATAAATATATATTGAATCAAAATATATATTTTTAGATATTTGTGAGAGGAGCATACATAAGGAGACACATTTTTCAGCACGAGTCAGACAGCTGCAGTTTATTTTCCACCCACTCATATGACCTGTCATTCATACGATAATGACATAGCAATTCCAAACATTCCATTGGTGGGGTAGCGGCCGTCAATCAAAGAGCTCTCACCTTGAGTGTTCACACCCATCTCATAAATATTCAAAGAAGTTAGTGACTGTGTAAAAGACAGTATCACCACATTTGTTAAGATTTAGTAAATAAAATCGCATACAATGTCTAAAAGCTGTAATGAGCAATGTGTAGCCAACACCTCTGTTTATTCAGCTCTGAGCTCAAAAGTCTTGGCTAGAAATGTTTAGAGTGTTTTCACAATATATCAGCACATCTGAAAACAGGCTTTTGTAAAGTCTAAGTTTAGAGCAGATTTAATCAGAATATAGATTTATGACACTCTTACTGTTCTGACTCTGTTGTTGCTGAGTCTGTGCTGAACTAAAGCCTGTGTAACACTTTGTAAACAAATAATTTTAGATGTGTGTAATTTGTAAAAACTCAGGGCATGTCAGACTACATCAGAGTGTCTGAAAACCCCTCAGACTGCAGAAGGTTAAAGTTCAGCCTCAAAGCTACTATGTTGAGTGGCTCATTCAGCTTGATATGGTGTTTTTTGTGCTGTATGGCAAGAACCTGATGATATAATACATATCATAATACAGAGGTTGCTATTCAGTATATCGTGACATACTGTGCTTTTTAAAATCAAATTGTAGGTAAACAACTAGGTTTGCTAGTTATGTCCTTATGTAACTTGTTTAAGAATTGGCTAAGGGCCGAAAATAAATAAAAATGGTGTTATGTAGTGGTCAGGGGTTTAAAAACAACACAAAATGGACCATCTGCCACAAATTGTTGCATGCAAATGATTAATTAAAATAAATACTGTTTTTGAGAATCAATATAGTAGCACAAAGCAGAGCATTGTGATACTAACATGTATCAATATTTCTGACACCTTGTCTTGTAGAAACATGTAATGAGAGATATAATCTCACCATTAATTTCAGTTAAGCGCCAAAAGACTTTATGGCTCCAAACGCAACCACATCACCTGGTTAGTCTATGTAACCCAACCCCAAGTCATACAGTGGATATAAAAATTATATACACCCCAGTTAAAATGTCAGGTCTTTGTCATGTAAAACAAATCAGACCAAGATGAATAATTTCTTAACTTTTTCCACCATTAATATCACCTACAATCTGTACAAGTCCACTGAACAAAATACTGAAATCTTCAGGGGTAAAAATAAATAAATAAATAAAATAATGTGGTTGCATAAATATAGTGTGACTCTCCCGCCTGATGTGGTGTCCCTGACCACGCCCCCTGCCTCATCTGACCTTGTCACGTCACAGTCTCTATTGTGTTTCTTTTATAGTCAGAGTCTGTTTTGTTTAAGTCATTTTGGTGGTGGTTCCATCATGCTGTGGGGCTGTGTGGCCAGTGCAGGTAATGGGAATCTTGTTAAAGTTGAGGGTCGCATGGATTCCAGTCAATATCAGCAGATTCTTGAGAACAATGTTCAAGAATCAGTGACAAAGTTGAAGTTGTGCTGAGGCTGGATACTTCAACAAGACAACGACCCTAAACACTACTCACAGTCTACTGAGGCACTCAGGCAGAGGAACAAGTACAACATTCTGAAATGACCATCTCAGTCCCCAGACCTGAATATTATTGAAAATCTGTGGTGTGATTTAAAGTGGGCTGTCCAAGCTCGGACACCATCAAACCTTCAACTAGAATCCAGACTCTCACTGGAAGCTAAAGGAAGCGTTTAGAGGCTGTTATATCTGTTATAACTAAATATTGATGTCATTTTTCTGTTGGGGTGCGCAAATTTATGCACCTGCCTAATTTTGTTTAAATAATTATTGCACACTTTCTGTAAATCCTATAAACTTCATTTCACTTCTCATATATCACTGTGTTTCTCTGCTATATGATATATTTAACTGAAATTGCTGATCTGAACAACCAATGATTTACAAAGGAAAATCATGAAAATTAACAGGGGTGTCCAAACTTTTTCATACCACTGTATGTTATGTTTGGAATAAATGTGTTTATATGTGTTGTGCAAGGTGTCGATCGACCAATAGTTTGCATGCACCAATCGCCTGCCACCTACTGAGACAAACATCTAAGCCCCCAAGGGCGATTCACATAACCACACTGGGGCAGGGCTTGCCATGCTCTTACCGCCCGTGATGACTTTCTACCTTGGGTGGCTGCCCATGCCGCCCATATCAGAAACCACCACTGAACATGCCTGTGTATCAGTGTGTTGAATGAAATGATATCTGGACAGCAGTGGTCCTGTGGTCTGAAACTGGCAAATGATTAGTTGACAGAAACTGTACATGACAACAGATGGACTGCAGTGGACCTATAAGGCACTTCTGCTAAAATGGACTGTGTGCATTCAGGTTTACCCTCACCTCTATTAATCTCTATGATCTCCTCCTGTGCGAGAGGGCAGTCTCCTGTCAGCCCTCCAGAGCCCATCACCCCCCCCAACACATTACCGAGGATCCTTTGGGGTGAGGCAGTGGCCATAGCTAGGGCATCAGGCTTGCAGTAATTGGGTGAGCCGGGCTGTGGGGCTCGTGGGATATGTTTGTTCTTCTTTTTGGGAAGCTTCTGCTTGGCCATGGCCAGAGAGTAGTACATGCCAAAGTTGTTCACGATGACTGGGACAGGCATGGCAATGGTCAGCACACCAGCAAGGGCACACAGTGCACCCACCAGCATCCCCGACCATGTCTCTGGGTACATGTCGCCATAACCCAGGGTTGTCATGGTAACCACAGCCCACCAGAAGCCAATAGGGATGTTCTTGAAGTTGGTGTGGGCACTGGCTGTGGGGTCATCTGGATTGGCCCCAATGCGCTCAGCATAGTAGATCATAGTGGCAAAGATGAGAACCCCCAGTGCGAGGAAGATGATGAGCAGCAGGAACTCGTTGGTGCTGGCACGGAGGGTGTGGCCCAGCACCCGCAGGCCCACAAAGTGGCGAGTCAGCTTGAAGATACGCAGGATTCTGACAAATCGGACCACGCGAAGGAAGCCCAGCACATCCTTGGCTGCTTTAGAGGACAGACCACTCAGGCCCACCTCCAGGTAGAAGGGCAGGATAGCCACAAAGTCGATGATGTTCAGCAAACTCTTGAAGAACTCTGCTTTGTCTGGGCAGAAAATGACACGGGTGAACACCTCAATGGTGAACCACACCACACACACTCCCTCCACATAGGTCAGCCAGCTGTCCGTCACCACCTCATAGACTATTTCCTCCCGTGTCACGTTCCCCACCGTCACGTTCTCAGTCTTGTTGTAGATGGTGTTGAAGGCCTCGTGGGTCTCCATGCAGAACGTTGAGATGGAAATGAGGATGAAGAGGAGAGAACCAAATGCCACATACTGCAGAGACAGAAAGAAAGAAAGAAAGAATTTTAAAAATTAAAATTTGCTCAAAGAGCAAAAAATAGCACAAAATGAACATTGCTGTTACACTAGGGCAACACACACTAACACACCACCACCACATCAGTGTCACTGTAGTGCTGGGAATGATCCACCACCCTAAAAACATCAGCTCTGTGGGGGTCCTGGGCAGTTGTGGTCTGGTGTTTAGGGATCTGGTCTTGTGACCAGAAGGTTGCCGGTTCGGTTCCCCAAGCAGGTCATGACTGAAGTGGGCCCCACGGCCCCAACTGTCCATCTTCACCCATTTTACCTTACAGCTTTACTCATTTGACTTTTTCCAGCTTTCCAAAGGTAAAGTTCAAATGTACTTAATTGCCAGCCAAGGTGCTGAGACTCATGTACATATATGATGTGTTTTAAATATCCCAGTCAACACACCCTGTGTGCTCTGAATGTGCCACATAGTAAATTGGGTTTTCTCCGTCAGTGGAGCATCAGAGCAAAGCCTGCCCTAGATTTCTACATTCAACCTGCTCCCTCTACCCCTCTCTCTGTCTCTCTCACACACACACACACACCTGTATAAGTAAATGACACAATCAGGTGCACACACACTTAAAATGTCCACTATCTGGCCCACTGGATATTTTTATTCCAATCATTTGTGAGATTTGCTGTGGATGCATCAAGAGTTTATTCATGTCTAACAAGCAGGTTACAACTGATGGAAGCCACAAATGTGCCTTGAGAAGAGCTGTTAAAGTAGAATCACTTTGGCCTTTCACTGTTAATGCAGTGTTGGGTTCAGCATGCACAACTGTAGTACTGAATACTGCAAGATTTGTGGACTGATCATGTGTGTTAACCAGCAAAACATGTTGCTGACTTGCCGTGTTAAAAACAGCATAAGACTAGTTAAGTGAGTTAGTTAATACCTTCTGACACTCAGCTGCATCTCAGCATGTTTGGCGGACATCTCTACATGGATGACAACTCAGCACCTGAAGCTCTACTCTAGCAAGACTGAGCTTCTATTCAGCTTGAACCTCCTGTCCTGTTTGAGAACTCAGTGGTCATTCCATCTCAATAAGCAAGAAGCCTCTGTGTGATCCTGGACGACCAGTTATCATTTTCTACCTACATCAGAAACTTGACTCAGTCGTGCAGGTTCCTCCTCTTCAACATTCGAGGGATCTGACCCTTTCTAACCCAGGATGCTGCCCAGGTGCTTGTCCAGTCTCTGGTCATCTCAAGACTTGACTACTGTAACTCACTCCAGGCTGGTCTTCTTTTAT
The DNA here is from genome assembly GCA_036984385.1 of Crenuchus spilurus. Classification (NCBI taxonomy): domain Eukaryota; kingdom Metazoa; phylum Chordata; class Actinopteri; order Characiformes; family Crenuchidae; genus Crenuchus; species Crenuchus spilurus. The sequence continues at coordinate 33,903 of BRDA01011163.1, read as the reverse complement.
GAGCCATCAGGCTCCTGCAGCTGATCCAGAATGCAGCTGGTCAGCTGGTCTTTAATCAGCCCACTTCACTGGCTTCCTGTAGCTGCTTGCATCAGATTCAAAACCCTGATGCTCACCTACAAAGCAAAAAATGGACCAGCCCCTCCCTACCTAATGGCAATGGTCAAGTCTCGAGTTGCAGCTCGAACCCTTAGAGCTTCTAGTACAGCTCGGCTTGACCCGCCATCCTTCAAGACACGTGGAAGACTGGCATCAAGACTCTTCTCTGTCCTGGCACCCAGGTGTGAACAAACTCCCACTGGTTGTTCTAACAGCAGAGTCCCTCACAGTCTTCACACACGGTCTGAAGAGCATCTCTTTGTGGAGCACTTAAGCAGCACTAGTTTAAACACTTATTGTAATGTATTGTAAAGCTCTTATATTGTGTATAATTGTGTATCTTTACTTCTCTCTGAGTGATGAAGTAGTTCTAACAGATACTGAACTGAAGAGTAGTTTGGACTCTAATCTGTCTGTACTAGTTGAGATAATTCTCTTAATGGAGACAAAACACTGTTGTACATCACTCTGGATAAGAACATCTGCCAAATGCTGTAAATGTGAGTTTCCATCCAAATGCAACCAAACAGCACAGCCTTGCAGGAGATATACTGAAGATTTTGTTTGTACTGTTATTAGGCTTCATTAATATTCACCAATATGTTGAAAATGACAATAGTCCGGATGTGAAAATGTGCTTTCTGTGTGACAGCTGCTGTTTTACCTTTTCTGTATATTGAGGTCTATAAATGACGACCAAGGACAGAAAGGCACTGCTGATGGAGACTACTGTCTGATGTGATCTGGGTGCTGTTTCAGTATTTTTGACATGCCCTCACCAACGTTCACTGTTTTTCCCGTGGGCAGTGCTGTGTGGCACAGTGTAGTTGCTAAACTGAACCCAGGACTAATCACACTTTGTTTGGGTACTTGTGTCTGTTTTTCATTAGAGAACAGCTCAGTGAGTGCAGGCAGGTTCTTTTGAGGCTGGTGAGTTTACTGACTCTTTGATGACTACATTTGACCAATCAGTGACTTCTGTCTACACCCATATGCTTGTAATTCAGCTGAATTCTTACCCCAGCAAGAAGGTAGTAATGGAAGTGCCACTTTTTCCACATTTCAGCCGAAACATTTTGTCTCTCCAAACAAATTTCAGGATTATGATGCTCTTTCATCATTATGGTGCTCTTTGGGGTTCTTTACAGATGTAAAAGCTGGACAGTAAAAAAGCAGGCCTGGAAAATCAGTGCCCTTAAACTTCAGCACCATGGACAGCAAAGAAAACCAAACAAATGGTTCCTGAACCAAATCAAGTCATACCTTTCACTGGAAGCCCAGATTATCAACCTTCAGCTCTTAATTTGGACACATTATGAGAAGAACCAGCTCACTTGATGTTTAGAACAGCTGAAGGTAAAGGAGGAAGAAGATGGCCAGCAACAAGATATATGTGACCCCGCCAGGGAAAACCAGGCCAAAGTCACTGGGCAACTTACTGAGATATTGTGTCAATATCGTGTCACTCACATTAGCAACAAAACTTAGCTACTCTGTATTATTGCTGTAAATGAAAGATAACAGTCTCAGATATCTATTGTAGTACATATTTTGATCAAAAACAAAACTTAAATTCACAAAAAAAGTTGTTTTGAAAAAAAACAAATTTTGAAAAAATAAAGACTTTGACCTGGTTTTCCCTGACGGGGTCACATATGTGTACAATTCGAGAAAAAAATGAGGCTGAAGACCCAAACAGAAACAACAGGATGTTCTGGGGAAATAATATCCATATGGTCACCAGGAGTCAGAATATTTATAGAAATTTAATTTAAGAACTAAATTTTTAGACTTTTTTACCAATTTGATGCACACAACAGAATTTGACCTAAACATTTAACTCATCAGTGCAGTGAAACACACACACTAATGAACACACTAGACTGTGAGAACATGTGTCTGAAGCTTATCCACAGCACCCAGGGACAGATTGGTGTTAGGTGTCTTACTCAAGAGCACTTCAGTCATGACCTGCCTGGTGATCAAACCAGCAACCTTAATGTCACAAGACCAGATCCCTACACTGCAAAAAATGAAATCTAAACAAGCAAGAAAATCTTGAAAATCAATAATAGAATATCTGACTTGTATGTGTTAGATAAATATTCTAGTTTTTAGAAACTTTGTCTTTGATTATCTTATTAAGATTTTGTTTCTAATTTTAAAGACTTTCTAAAATGAAATAAGAAATTTGTTTTATATTACTGAAAGTTTTCGAGGCTCTCCGGTGTCAAAAAAGAATTTCAATACAACCTTACTTAATTTAAGAATACATTGTTCTAAAAACTAGACTAGAAATACAAGATTTAATATATTTTCTAATAAAACTGATGACACTTTATGTGACTGAAAAGTTTTTTATTGGGATTATTTTGTGTGTAATTGTTTCAGAGTGCATTGTTTCTATAACAGAGTGAAAACATTATTACAACAGTCTAGAAACATTCTGACTAAACAAACATTTTTACATTTATAATCTGATTACCAACACTGACTGACCACATCATTAAAAACTATGCTCATTTTTTTCAGCTCCACTGAGTAAACAGGAAAACTCAATGCTCAGGACCCCACAGGTCCACCACAGAGCAGATATTAATATTAATATTAATATTAATAACACTTATTGCCTTATTACTAAATTATAATAAGGTCTAAAGTTAGATCTAATTTATAAATAAAAAAAATACATTTTTTTTGTTTATTTAAACTTCATATTGAGTGTAAAGTGCATTAAAGGATTCTATTTTTTAGATTTTTTTAACACAATGAGGTTTTATGAAAATGCTTAAAACAAGATTAATATGCTAGATTTGGGATTTTATGTATCATTTTTAAGATATTTGATCATGAGTCTTGCTTAAATCTAGTTATAATGCCTTATACTGATATTTGTTTACTAATTTTTGAGAATACAAAATAATTTACAGCGCAAGATTTTTTCCTTGTTTTGAGAAATCTGAACAAGCTAAATTTTCTTGCTATACTGGCAGACACAACTACTGCTTAATTCAGCTATTCTTTTTCTTATTTTTGTTTTATTTTTTCTTATTTTTTAACACATATTTTTTGCAGTGTAACCACCAGACCACAGCTGGTATTTATTTAGTTCACAATTTTTAGTCACCTCGGTCAGCTTTTATGTCAATATGTGCAACATTTTATTTATTAGAAGTTGTGAAGACAGCATTAAACGCTCCAAAGCTTGTACATGGACTCATCTAACACGGTTCTCTTAAAAAATTATTAGAACAGTCCTTAAGATAGCATCAGGGATTTCCCCAAATAGGAATGCTGAGGTACAAATGGCCAAAGTAATGTCAAAACTGATATTAAAACATAGCCTGGGTTACTCTAATGAGCTACACAGCTATGCTAATCCACATCCATTAGACACTCAACATTCAACAATTGAGGTTTACTCATTACTTCTAAACACTGACCTGTTTCCACCACTACTGCACTTTAAGATGATTAAATCTCAATCAGATTGATACCATATAGTCAAACCTTTAAGAAATAAATGATTTAAATGAAAGACAGCCCTGCACTAAAATCAGAAGCAGAAGACTTATCAGTGCAGTGTTTTTTATTCTCTTACACCCTCACACGAAAGGAGATAAATATATGTACTGTAAGCCTGCTGCACAGATAAATAATAGAAGAGAGAGAGAGAGAGAAGCACTGCAGAGAGTAAAGAAAAAATATACCACACAAACCCCCTCCACACACACAGTCACTCATGTGAATAAGATGTAGAAGTAGTGAGGAAACAGGGCTGAGCTCTCCTCTCCTCTCTTCCCTCTTTCTCCCTCCCTTGCACCATCTCAGACCCATTTGATTTCTAACAGGGCACTCTCATCGAGTCTCCTTCCTCCCTCACCCCCCCCCACATACCTCTATCTCTCTACGTACATCTCTGTGTGCCCAGTCATGCATTTATATGCGATTTCTCTACAACATCAGTGGTTAAAACACCGTCATTTATTAATGTTTAGCATAAATGAATAAGAATGAGAGAGACTGAGTTAAAGGTGTGAAAGTATAACCAGGCAACTGGTTTTTCCATCCCTAATTACCTCTCTCACTCTCTTTCTCTCTCTACAGCCTGACCTACTTACAAACTGCTGCAGTAACCAGCTCTCTCAGCCCAGGTCCCCTTTTCTCCTCTCTCATCCCCCATCCCTCTCTCTCTAATCCCACATCTCTCTCTCTCAGCATCATACATAGCTCCATTTCGTCTGCTGAAGCTAAGGGATCCATGTAGTCAGCAGACCAGTCACGTGTGTGTGTCAATCTCACACTCATTTTTTGACACACACACACACACACTGAGGTTGCTGTGCCATTTTGCCTTTTGGGAAGAAGCCTCTCTCTTAGCTTATGTGCAAACTACAGTCAAGGTTGTGATCTTGCCAAGCTGCTAATTCAAATTAAAGTGGAAGTGCAGGTGTGTGAGGAGAGTGGACGTGAGTACGGGGAGATTGATATATTAAATGCGTTTGAGTAATGGAGCCATGCACGAGACATCTTACAGTAGATTTTATACTTCCACTCTGCAAAAATATCTTATTAAGTCTTCATTAAGAATATCTACGCAGCTTCATTCTTGTCATTTTATGGTTAACAGTGACATTTTGAGGTAAGAGTTGGAACATAAACTGACCAGTAAACAGAGACAATGGACCATTCAGTCTAAAATATTGACTGATACACTTGGACAAACACCACACACACTGCCAAACCACTATATCAGCTCCCATGTCAGTGTCACTGCTGTGTTGAGAATGATGTCTAGTCAATGACCATCCTATCATCAGAAAGTGACTAGTGATGAATGGAGTAGAGGAGGCTAGCAAATTGTGCATGACATCAGATGAGCTTGTAAATTACATGATACATACATACACATTATACATATAAAGCGCCTTTCTAGACACCCAAGGACGCTTTACAATCAACACACCTCATATACACACACTCCGGTGAGAAGTGGCAGCCAGTCGTGCACAGTGTACTCTCAACTGGAAGCAACCGTCCACCTGGAGGACTGTATCCAGCACTAGGGGGATCACCCAGAACAGAGTGCCAACCATATCTGGGCACACATACACACACCAGTGTAATTTTTTAGAGTATCAAATTCACCTGACCTCCATGTTTTTGCACTGTGGGAGGAAACCCACGCAGACACGAGGAGAACATGGAAACTCCGCTCAGATGTGGACTCGAACCCAAAACCTCAGCGCTGAGAGGCGAACGTGCTAACCATTAAGCCACCGTGCCGCCCCATGATGTTGACCTATAGGTAGGTGGAGCTCATAGAGCCTAAAAAAGTCTAAAAAAAAGATGGATGTGTAAATATATGCTGTACCTCTAATTGTCAACGTACCAACATATTTTTTTGAACTCATTTTCAATGGCTGCCTCTTTGAAGAACTTGTAAATGGGAAAGTGTGAAGAAAACTTTAAATAACACTTCAAAGAACAGTTTTAATGACATGCACATAACGTAAATGTTCAAGACCAATTAACAAAATAGCTGTTTCTTGGAACCAACAGCATGGATCCAAGTAAGAAACCATTTAGGAACCTTTATTTTAGGATTGTGTTGATTGTAAAGTGACCTTGGGAATTAGAAATGCACTATGTAAGTGTAATGTTCATTTTCCGGAGTGTATGAATGTTAAATACCGCTTTTCTAAAACACAAAGACGCTTTACAATCAACACACTCCATTTACACACTTAGAACCACACACGCCGGCGAGAAGCGACAGCCAATCATACACAGCGTCTCAACAGGAAGCAACCGTCCACCTGGAGGACTGCATCTTAGCACTAGGGGCATCATCCAGGACAGAGTGCCAACCATATCTGAGAACACACAAACATTCATACATACACATTCATTCACACACATCAGGGTCATTTAAAGCCAGTTCACCTGATTTCCATGGTTTTGGACTGCGGGAGAAAACCAGAGACCCTGGAGGAAACCCACACAGACACATGGAAACCTGATGGGGACGTGAACCCAAGACCTCAATGCTGAGAGGCGAACATGCTAACCACCAAGCCACTGTGCCAGCCAGTGGACATGAGCATGGGCATTTTCTTTCATGAAGCCTTCAAATTTTAGATACATTCACCCGGAAGAAAATATAAAGACGCTTCTGATACACAACAGTGTCAAGTTGAGACAAGTGAGGTTTATTCCCATTCCAGCTATAAATACCTACAAGTACACAGCGAGACTAAACAGTATGGAAGATGGGATGAAGGAAGAGTATTGAGGTGAAGCTCATAGAATGGGGAGGTAAGTCAGAGCATTCACCCAGATAAGTGAATTAAATAGTAGCTAACAATACTGAGGCAGAACGACATGTAAGGGACATGGATTGTACTAAACATGACATCTTAAACTAGTTTCTACCTTCAAACTTCATCAGAATTTCATGACACATCCTAAACGTTATCCAAGCAAACTTCGGCTTCCAAAATGTGTGAAAATAGTGAAGCAAAGGGCACTTTACGTAAGTTGAACACTAGTTGTGAATTGCATTTCCAGTGCAACAGGTTATAAATATAGCCTGGATTGAAGGGTTGCAGTAAAAGGGATGCAAGCACATCATGTCCATGAGCCCTGAACAAAGACTCACTGCTCTACAGATCATGAGAAACAAGAGTTCCCTAAGAGAAAAGAAACTAAGTAAACCAGGTCAGCAGCACTTAAGAGCTTTTGGCAGTGATGTAGACGCCATGCTGTCAGAACAGCACAGTGTCACACGTGGAGGATCACTTGAGTGGTGAGATGCCACTACCCACTGACACATTTTGCTGAGTCATGAAAGACTGGCACTAATCAGCACCTGTGAAACATTTTTCCCACACTAGTGCTGAGAAGCATACAAGGCCAATTCACTGGGGCAACACTATACTTAGTGGGAACAAAGTCAAGCTGTACTGTGATTATTAGGCTAAAGTCCACAAAACAAACATTATGACTGTGCAAATTCAATATTGTATTACATTTCTCATAGTGCCTCTGCCTCAGCATCATTTCTTCACTACACTGCATGACTCAGTATGGACCTGGTAGTAGATGGACGTACTCAAATAAGTGACAGCATGTCAACCACACTGTCATCAAAATGTTCATTTTCATAAAAATTATTAGACTGCTTAATCAAAGTAACGTGTTAAGTTAGCAGCTGTTATTATGTAAGTGAAATAAATATGCTAAGAATAGTATTTTTTAAATAATGGCACCTAAAAGCTTTCTGCTTTTCATGAACCCTATTCTGCCCTTAACACTGGCATTCAAAGTGGCACAGCGGTGCTCCCTTAATTTTGTCCCCAGTCCCAGTACAATCATCTAGAAACATCTCTGGTGGTATTTGGTCTATAACAGTATACTGATACAGATCACACAACAACATGATGTTTCAGTGGCACTGATAACAAATCTTATATCAGTCACATTTTACAATAAGGGTTCATTTATTAACAGTATATATGAATGTAGTAGTCATTATTAAATGGTTAATAAAGTCTCAATTAATGATTAATTCTAAACAGTTTATTCCTTATTAACTCATTTATTTATTAGCTACAGTGTAAAAAAATTATGGAGGACCAAAATTGACAAAAGTATAAATAAATAAATAAATAAACACAAACACATAAATAAATAAACACAGATAGATAGATAGATAGATAGATAGATAGATAGATAGATAGATAGATAGATAGATAGATAGATAGATAGATAAATGAATGAATAAATAAATGGAGGACTAAAAATGACAAAAGTGTAAGTAAATAAATAGATATACTTTTTTCATGAACCACCCACTGAATTAACATTCGGTTTGAAGAAAAGTAAATGTAGACATGTGGAAATACACAAATAAATAAATGTGACCCCGCCAGGGAAAACCAGGCCAAAGTCACTGGGCAACTTATTGAGGTATCGTGTCAATATCATGTCACTCACTTTAGCAACAAAACTTAGCCACTCTGTATTATTGCTGTAAATGAAAGATAACAGTCTCAGATATCTATCAGAGTACATATTTGAAAAAAAACACATTTTGAAAAAAGAAAAAAAAAAGACTTTGACCTGGTTTTCCCCGGCAGGGTCACAAATGTAGACATGTGGGAATACATAAATAAAAAAATGTATACATGTGGAAATAAATAAATAAATAAATAAATAAATGCAGACATGTGGAAATACATAAATAAAGTAAAAACATTTATTATGAGTATGCATGCTTTTTCATGAAAAAATGTATACCTATTTATTTATTTATAGCTTTGTTATTTTTGGTCCTCCATTTATTTTATTTATTTATTCATTTTTTCATTCATTCATTTATTTATTCGTTCATTCATTTATCTATTTATTTATTTATACTTTTGTCATTTTTGGTCCTCCATAAAAAGAAGTCAAATTTACTGTAAAATACTGCCAGCTGTGGTTGCCAATATTTCAATATAATATATATGGTTGCAGTGTATAAGACATGACAGTGAACTTTTTACAGTGTACAGTGTAAATGTTATATGGAAGAACTGTTTTGTTTACAGTGCATTACAGTGATTAAAACAATGCTGCCTCTAATACTGCAGTAAAAATGTATTAGTACTGCTGATTTTACAGTTAAGGTTAAAGTTTGGTAGCTTGATGGGTTGAATGTTTGCCTGACAGCAGTGGGGTCTTGGGTTCAAGTCCCCAACTGGACAAGAGCCATATAACTTACTAATGCACTATATTCCCTGCATGTGATTGTGATGTGCCTTGCAATGATCATTGCAGCTAGTAGGCTGCCTGAGAGGGATCTTCACCCACAGTGGATTGTTCCCTGGACAAAATTAATTGACTAAGCGGTGGATTGGTGAGATTTCCCCTTGAAATGTATTTGTGTTTTTGGGTGTGTTTGGGTTACAGAAAGGTGCTAGATGTTTGCAGGGTTCTAGACTGCACATTTTATGTGATATTTACTTTCAAAACTTCATTATTCGGGGGCAGCCTGTCCTGGTGTTTAGGGATCTGATCTTGTGACTGGAAGGTTGTTGGTTCAATCCTCAGGCAGGTCATGACTGAAGTGCCCTTGAGCAAGACACCTAACCCCCAGCTGCTGCCCGGGAGCTGTGGACAGGGCTGCCCCTGAATGGGTTAAATGCGGAAGTCAAATTCTGTTTTGTGCCATCACATTGACAAAACGTTGAATCTAAATATAGCAATTTTTCCTAAAGTCAGTGAAATCTGTGATAACTAGAGCTGTAAAGTTATAGAATTCTCCCTGTGAATTTGGTGGAGTGCTAATTTGGGCATATCCATTTGACACTTTACATATAAAACTGAAGGTTAAGAGCAAAAGCTTCAGTTCATTCTGCATTGTCTGATTAACTGCATGTGTAGACTTTAATGAGTTCACTGCTGACATGTATTAATGCAAATGTATGTACTACACATAGCACCCACTGTACATCTATAATTACCTCCAATGTGTGTCTGTATTTTCACAAAGTTGTTCTTACATATGTGTTAAATGTACCTGAAACATCAGATGCAGGACTAAACACATGATCTGTCTGTGCTATGACGTACAAATACTTGCAAACAGGAATGTGGAAATCAGTGCAGTGAAACTGATGCAAACCCCGACTCCGTTTTCTCTCTCCTTCCCTCTCTCACTCTATCTCTCTTTCACACACAGACACAGAGAAAGCATCAAAAGACACTATATCGAAGGCTTTTGTTCAACATCTGACATTTGTTTAGTTGTGGAGAGTCTGAAAATGTGGGCTTGTCTGATGTGAATAATAATAATCACGCAGCTTTGATTCAAGGTCAGTGTTACTTTAAGAGATAAAGCTTTGTGGCACTTGTCTAAATGGCTAGCAATGGATCCTTATTTAGCAGCTTGCAGCAGCCTAAAGGTGTAAAGCATCACTATTTGGCATCTCTCTGTCCTTGGTGCAGGAAGGGGAAGCTAGCGCAGCCGTTGCCATGGAGACCGTGATGAAGCTGTGCCGCAGTAAACACGGCATCGCCAGAGTGCTGTTAAAACACACACACACACACACACACACACACACAAACTCTGCAAACACACAAACATACATACTCAAAATGCATGTTAAACACGTGACGCTCTCTCTCT
>BRDA01011163.1:0-23530 GCA_036984385.1 Crenuchus spilurus | reverse complement strand
CATGTGACTCACTTCACTTGTTATGCTGATTATTCCTGCTATATATCCTTTGGTCCTCAGTTAGTTCAGGGCTTAGTAATGTCGTTACCTTTAACACTTAATATACAAAAACATTTTTGCATGTTTAAATGGTGTTTTGCCTTTTTTGCATTGCATTGTGGTTATTTTCTATAATGGATAGCATATTATAGATGGTTTAAGAATCATTAAGAAAATAATTATATACAGCACCAAAAGTGTGGGAGGGTGGGTGTGTTGGTAGGTAAGCGAGTAGGTAAACTTAATTTAATACACAATATTGAAGACAAAAAATTGAAGCATCACTGGTTTAATACATTCAATCCCAGATATTCTTCTCCTTTGATGTAACTTACAGATGATTATATCAATTAGCAGGCATTACTCTCCTTAAGCAGGCAAGTGGTACAACATTCAATAAGTATAGTCCAGCACCCATTGTAGGGTGCACTGTTCAAGTGCTGTACAATGGCTGGCTTCAGAAATCGTCCATTTATGATTTCAAAATGTGTTTATTAATGCTACATAAGTTGCTGAGAACTCCTGAGTGTTAGTTTAGATGAGCGTTTTAACACCCTCTCACCCCCCTGCAGAAGGACAGCTGAAGGAGTTACTGAGAACAAGAGATCCCGGGCAGGCCTAATTAGTCCACATGGACAATCAGTGACCTCAGAACAAAGGCAAACCGTATGAAGGTAGAAAATATTTTTGACTTCTCTATCATCAACCAAAAGTATGAAAAAATACCCACTTGACCACATCAGCAAAGCTGCTTTTAAAGTCTTCACGAGAACAGGCTTCTCACACTTCAGGGTTGATAGTTCATACATTACAGCTAGAATCAGTACACTGTATGATTTAGCATCATGGCATCACATGTAAACACAACACTCAATCATGTCCAACGTCCACAAACATCATTTCCCCAAACTGACTGAAGATATTGACTCAAAACTAATCTCTGATCAGATCTTTCTAATAATCAACATTAGAGCACAAAGCAAAGCTGACCTACAACACCAGGAATCAGAACACAGGACTCACTCATGATAACCTTCAACAGGACATGTGTGTGTGTGTGTGTGTGTGTGTGCATATGAGCAGTATCAGTTATAGTGTGATCAGCAGCAGAGTCAACATTAGCAGGTGTGTGTATGTGTGTGTGTGTGAAAGACCAGCACAAAGATAAAAATCCATAAACGATCAATCAATTGTCAGCAGAAACGTGCAGGAGAGGTGGATTAGATTGCTGGTGTCTTTAGTCATGATTGAAGAGGTGAAGACAAGACCAACGCCAGCTCAGCTCTACAATGTCTGTCATTACCTTTTTATTTCTCTCCTCTCTCTGTTCATTTCTTTCATCTTGCCTACATCACTTTTCTTATCGTCCCTACACTGAAAAAGGTGAGAGATTGAATTGACTTGATTTCCATATGAATACTAATAAACTAGTGCATCCAAATTACTTAATTCAAGAAGCTGAACTGTCATATTTTACAACCCTAAATCAGAAAAAGTTGGGAAAGTAAAGAACATGCAAATACAAATGCATGTACTTAGATATTTACTAGGATATTTCGTTTTTTGTCTGGTCAACTTAATTTTATTTGTTAATATACATCCATTCCTGCATTTCAGGCCTGAAACACATTCCAAACAAAGTTAAGGGCTTTTTAAATTAAGGGCCAGTAGTTATGCTAAAAAATATAATGATGGGACTTCAAACAGGTGATGTCAACAGGTGATTTGTAATCATAATTTGGTACAAAAGCAGCATCAAGTAAAAGCTGAGTCATTGAAAAGCAAATCTGGGTAAAAGATCCCAGATCTCCAGTTTGTCAACAAATGCGGGAAAAAAATATTTAAATGTTTAAAAACATGTCCCTCAAAGAAACACTAGGAGGGATTTGCTTAATTCTCCCTCTACAGTTCATAGTATCATTAAACAATTCAAGGAATCTAGAAGACTTTCAGTGCGTAAAGGGCAAGGGCAAGCCTGTCCTGAACACTTGATATCTCTGCTCCATCACGCATCACTGCATCAAAAACTGTCTTTCATCAAAAGCTGATATAACCACATGGGCAAGGGATTACTTTTGCAAACTTTAATCAAGCACTGCAATATAGAATTACATCCACAATGGTCACTTAAAACTTCACTGTGCAAAATGAAGCCTTATTTTAACCATGTCCAGAAATGGCATCAACTTCTCTGGGCTCAGAGGCATCTGGGATGGACCATCACACAGTGGAAATGTGTATTATGGTCCAGATTTTGTTTGGTAGAAATGGATGCTGTGAACATCCAGACTGTTAGCAACAACAAATCCAAAAGTCAGTGTCTGTCATGGTACAGGGTTGTGACAGTGTCCTTGGTTAAGATTATTTTCACTTCTGAAATGAACATAACCAACATATGCTGCCCACAAGACAACATCTTTTCCAGGAATGTTCATGCATTTTACCCAGACAATGCAAAACCACATGCTGCACACATTACAAAGACATGGCTATGGAGGGTTCGCGCTGGCCGCTCGCCACGTCGCCAATGGCGAACTCAGACAGTCTATGACGAGGAAAACATGTCATCAGTATGCCACGCTGGCTGAAAGCAATTTTCTAACGCATGGCGAATTCAAATCGCCACAAAAATCACAAAATCCGGCAATACTCCGCGAGCTGTCAACCATCTTGAGTTTATCTGCTGCTCCATAAACACCCAAAATAGCCCGATGCAACATCGTCAGGAAAATAACCACGAAATAATTAATGAGATAGGTGGGTCTCTAAATGCTGATTGGTTGAGAAGTTTCGTGCGTAGAAAATTATAGTATCCCATAATTCTGTGCGTTCATTGATAATATTTTTACAGTTATTCCCAGGCTTGTGAGAGACTGTCTCTGGAATAAATAAGCAAGTCGACAAAGTCGACACATTGGAAAATTTTTATTTTGAATTCAATTGTTGCTCTATATTTTCCATTGTTATCACTCTTATTTGCCCTACAGAGAGTAAATATCTATAAATATCTGTAAATATGATCAGAAATCCATCACACCAACGGATTTCTGATATGATGTACATGTACGTGCCTGTGGCTAAGATTGGCTAACTGTGGCTAAAGCGTGGCTACTGTGGCTAACTGACTTCGCCACAGGTAGCTGTTAAATCTGTGGCTCGTCAAATCCTTATGTGGCTAAGAAAGTTTTAAGCCCCTTAGCCACAATGGCTAACAGGTTTCATGAGTCAGTGCCAACCCTGACTACGGAAGAAGAGGACATGAGTACTGGACTGGCCTGCCTGCAGACATGACGTTTCCCTTTTAGAGAATGTGTGAAGAATTTTTAAACAAAAAATCTGACAATCACATTTTTGCATGAAAAATGGGATAAAACAACACCTGAAACTCTTCACTGCTTGGTATCCTCAGTGCCAAAACATCTTTGAAGTGTTGTGAGAAAGAATGTCAGCATTACACAGAGGTAAATGTTTTACCATCCCAATTTTTATGGAATGTGTGGCAGACCTGAAACGCAAGAATTGATGTATTTTGAACAAACAAAATAAAGTTGAACAGACAAAACGTTTAAAAAAATGTTGGGTTAATACTGTCTGCAAAAAATCAGCTTAAATGTAAGAAACACTGTACTAATTATTATTATTTTTCCAGCTGTCCCAACTTTTTCTAATTTGGGGTTGTATAGTCATTACACTGCCCTGCTGTGCCCAGTGAGGGAGTAGGATGCTACCTGCAACCCTGATAAGAATTTACCAGATGGGATGATGGATGGATAGTCACATGTAAAGTCATATTTCAAGCATTTTTTGTTTTTGTTTTATTGTTGATTAGTATAACAGCTCATAAAAATGAGGAATTCAGAATCTCAAATATATGCATGTAACACTGTAACTTCAGTCTACTTTTCTTAAACCATAGAAGGGTGCAAATGTTATAACATTTAGTGAACCCCTCACTTTAAAATGTAAAGCTTGGAAAAAGTCATTTTAGTGGAGAAGCAATGACATACATACTAGAATGGTCAGACTTATAATGTGTATATGTTTAACGCTAATCATTTTTTTACTTCAGAGCTGTTCCAACTGCCCAAATTTCACTGCCTGCTCTAAATCCACTCTACTCCCCACCAGAACAGACAGAAGCAGCCAGACACAGACAGTTGCAGTTGTGTTAGCTTCCTTGTAGAAATGAGGATTTACCTGTGCTGATGAAACAGACTAAGTTCAAAGGCCCCTCCAGCTTAACGAGTGACAGACAGAAAGATACATAGACAGATAGACAGAGAGTGAAAGAGAGTATCAGTGGACAAGCATGCTAGAGCATGAATGAAGAGGGTGGCATTAGTGAGAACAAAGATGTAAAATAGATTTATAGACACAGTGGAACCTTGGTTATCGTTTGCCCTGGTTATCATACAATTCGGTTATCATTTACTTTTTTCAGAGAAATTATGTCCCAGTTATCGTTCATCCTCCTGGTTTTCATCGGCGTGCCCACATGACTTGCCGCTAATTTTGCAAAAACAAAGCATCCGCCCACATGTTTGTCACTCACCCACTCGTTTGTTCATCATTCTGACTTTGCTTATTGTTGTTTTTTCGTTGACAACGCTCAAAACAAGCTAAAACAGTAAACCAACCGTACGCAGCACTACCACTGAAAACAAAAAGTTGTCAAGAAAGGGTGTGCAAAACAAGGGCTGCTGGCTGGACCACATTAGCACTCTCTAAAACAGAGTGTGAACCCTTAAGAGTGATGTTAAATGTTAATTTATCCATTTCATTAGTCTTTTGTATTTATTTCTCATTGTGTTCTGTATGTAACACTATAGTTATTCTATATAAAATGTATTTTTGTTAATATTTTAGAGTGTCTGAAACAGACTGATTGGATTTTTATTATGTCTTGTGGGAAATATTGCTTCAGTTATTGTTCACTTCGGTTATCATCAGATACTTTAGAACAGATTAATGATGAAAACCAAAATTCCACTGTAATTATATTACTCAATAAAAATTCATTTAATTCAAATGTATTCTGACCACTTGGCAGACTGTTTTGTTTTTTGTCCAATTTGATCAAATATTTGATCACAAGTAATCACAATTAACTGCTCAATGTAATGCAATTAATGTGATTGTGATAATTGTGATTTTACTCATCTTACAGCATCAATTCTTACCATTGTCACATGTTAATGTGACGAGTTTTGATCTCAATAAGTCATTTCAGAGCATTTCTGTGATGGTTTGGTCTTAAAACACTGACATATAAATCACAGCTGGTGTTCTCACCTGCTGCCCAGACATTAAAAACATTACAAGCTTTTTCCATGGATGCAGCAAATTCTTTATCATGCTTAAATGATACAAATATGCATCAAGAACACTCAGTATTTTACATTTTTTCAGAATATTTCTTCTCATCTAGTTTTCTCCGATCACTCACGTTCCCCCATTTCATCCTCTCTCTCCATCTCCCACTCTGGCACTCTCCTCACTCTCCCTCTCTCTCTTCACTGCAGTAAAGGTAGCATGATGCGAGTGTGTGTGTGGCTCACGTGTCTTCAGTGCTGGTATGAATAACATTGCTGATTATTGCTCGCCTCATAAATGCTTTACTGTCTGTCCGAACCGTAAATCCAAGTGTCCTGTTTTAAATCATGCCAATAATCTCCCTCTCTCCATCTCTCTTGCCCTCTCCATCAGTCTCTCTCTGTCTCTTTCAACCTTCATCTATCTCTCTCTTCTTTTTTCTCAATTCCTCTCTCTGCTCTCTCTTTGGATATCACACAGATGATATCTTGTTTTTTGGTAGGTTCTAGATCACTCAAGTGCTTTAAACTAGGTTACAGAGCTGTGCCTATCCGAGCCTGCAAGACTGTGCCAGAGAGCTGCAGTCAGTCACACATACACACACACACACACACTTTCCGTCAGAGATGAGACCACACTCCTGTAACTATGCATGTCTGTCTCCTCTGCACTTTATAACTGCACTGTGTTGTAAATCTCACCGCAGACAGAGAACGAAGCAGCAGGAGTGAGTAGTGACCTGTGAATGACATTGGGACAATGGGGGATTGCATTCCTTTACAGCGACAGGTTCTTTGCAAACCCCAAACCTATTGTTAACCTTTTACACACCATTGCAGACCATACCACAGATACACAAACTGAAAATATTTGTTTCTCTAAATGTTTAAGTTACAATTAAGAGTGAAACAATGTCATTACAGCAAGACACATTCAAAGACTCATGACATTTAACTGTATCACTAAGTGTTCCTTATTTGCCAGGTTTCATGAAAAACAATATTCCTTCATGATCAAAACCATGCATCCTATAAAAGTACAGGGAGGGGAAGGACTTGCGTAATTAATGCACAAATAACTGGGCTTCTTCTGAAGACTTTATACATTTTAGGGGCATATTAGATGGCTGATGTAGCAGCCAAGAAAACATTGTTAGCACAGCTCTGTAGATTTAAGATCTTTCAATCTTGACCTCATAATTGGAAATCACTTAAAAGCTAAAAATATATTTGACATTTTATACTTTTATGGGCTACATAATATGCATCTCCAGCAGAAATACATCTGAAACCAGAAACTGCATTAGCGGTTCTGCTCAACCTGAACTTTACGCCCTTACGTGAATGTTACACATAAGAAATGAAAAAAAAACAGGATTTATAAAAAAATGAATAAGATATGATTGCATTAACATATACTCCACATAAGAGTGTCTTTTCCATCTCCTATAAAAATGTTTTACAGATACATTTTAGTGTAGACATGAACAGACCTCGAATGGCTCAGCAGACTGTCATTAGTGTAAATCCTGATCATGCTGCTTGCCATCAGCAGCCGGGGCCCAAGAGAGCAAAACTTGGCTGTGCTCTCTTTGGGCGGGTAAGATGGCACTCTCTCCCCAGAACTACTAAGTAATGTTGGCGCAGGTGTCTACCAGGTGATCCATTAGAATTGGGGATCCAGCACGTTGGTTGCCAAGGGTGAATAGAGGGTTACCATGGCCGCAAGTGGAAGGAGGCCCTTGAGGAGTCTGGAATTTTATTTTCCTTTAAATATTAAAGGAAATAATATTTAATAATAAGGGGGAGGAGCCCTGGGCACTACTTGTGTGTAAGGGCCACAATTTGGTGCTACGCCCCTGGCGACGGCTATGTATCAGCAGCAGTTTGAAAAGAAGTGGAGCTTGACTTCACATGCATCAGAGGAGGCATGTTAGTCTGCACCCTCCTACAGTCAGAGACATTACAAGTGATAAAGAGAGTCAATGAATGGGCGGGTCAACTGGCTACCAAACACATTGGGTTAAAAAACCAAAACATTTACAGTCATGATTTGGTTGCTGAGCATTTAACACTAATTTATAACTTCTGTCCCATCTCTTTTGTTTTTCAGTTTTTAATGCTTTGTGGTTAATTAAAGCCCTCCTGTGAAAATATTGTGAAAATTTTCACTTCATAATTGAATTTAAAAAGTCATGTATTTTATATTTCTTACAAGTAAAGTGAGATTTCAAGTCTTTCTGATTTAACGTTGATAGTGTTTGAATTGAACTGTCTAAATAAAATATTCTAATAATGAGAGATTCTGCATTTCTGATTTTCATGAGCAATAAGCCACACTGATCAACAGTAAAACAAAAAGGACTGAACTGTCACTTTACGTGTAATGAATATAAAATGTCATTTACGGGTTTTTTTTCATTCAGTTACGAACAACAATTAACGTTTTCACAAAATTTTGATCTGGCTCTGTACATCAGATTCCTCCAATGGATAAACCATAGCTTGGTTAGAGGACAAATATAACTAATATAACTTTTAGCAGAATAACATGGAGGATCAGGTTGATGTAGATGTTTAGAATACGTTATGGGTCAAAGAAGCTGAAATAAATAGTCAGTTAAGGCACAGCTCCTTCAGTTCTCTGAGATTTGTCCATTCATTGTTGCAAAGTCAAAGCTGGTTATGCTTGCAAGTTGTAATGTAAAAGAGGAATGAAGGCATTAGCTGCTATCTTGCTGTTTATATTAAATAATTCTACTCAAATGATGCCACGAGTTTGGTGGTATACTAACTCACTAATTGTATGTGTTGAGCAGCAGTAAGGTCATTCCTGAATGAAAACAACGTTTACTACGCAATTAACTAATTTGAACATTCTGGTTAAGCAGCTACTGATTTAGTACCGTTGAGGGGGAGTCAATGACATCATCAGTGATAAAGTCAGTGCTGGTTTTTCAGCGATGCAGAAGATGCAGTAGATTTCTGGTAAAGCATAGTGGTTTGTGTTTGTGTAAGTGGGTCAGGGTGAAATTGATACATGTGTATGAACCTTGATAAACTAAATACACTGTCACATGACCTGAAATCACTTCCTCTATTGAACCGTGAACCTGAGGAGACAGGATTAGGTAACTGCAGCTCTACTGTAGACACATATATGTGTATATATAAAGATTTCACAAGTATGGGCTGTGTTTGATGTCTCATTTTCCAAGTGTAAATTCCTATCTGCAGCTGTTATCCTGTATCACATGACATCAGACTTAATGTCCATATCACGGTCATGTCACCTTCTGAGGTGGAACATTGTTGTTTTACAGGCAGAACTGAAACATGACACTCGTACAGTTGACTTAGTCTGATGCAGCAAGGATAAGGAATTGCTGAGTGATGATTCATAATCAGGTAACACTCAGCAACGTCTTATCCATATCTCTTACTCATCCATCCATCTCTCAAGCATTCAGATGGTCATATTACAACCCCCTGTCAGATTACAAATAGCTCTAAATGGTGCTTCAGATCTGTATGGCAATGACCAAGGACACAGCTCATAAAACATACCACAGCACTACAGTGATGCAGCGGCAGTAGTGGTGGTGAAAGCCAATGCTCTTTACGGTGGAGGATGAATGATTTGATTTTGATTATTTTTACCAATAAATATTACGTGCAAAAGATTTCATGAGACAAACCAGCTGACAAGAAGAGCTCAGAACTGCAGAACCAGACAAAGAAAAAAAAACAGAACTACTTATAAATCTGAACACTCAATGGTGGGTGTATAAGCAAACACTGCTGCACTCAAACAACTTTTACAGTTCATTCCAAGCAGTTTTAGTCAGAAAGTGCAAAGTGTTGGACAAGGAATGAAAGCAAACCACATTCAATTAGCTTTTCAGAATGATCACTGATGGCTAATGATCACTTTTGACTAAATCTTTCTTTCATGCAATGACCTTTTTAGCTTTTAGTGGCTTTTTTTTAGTTTACTGAACATTTCCCTTACTTTATCTGATTAAGGTTTTAAAGAATATGATTGAATCACTTAAGAAACAGTGCCTTAACAGTAACTTTTCACTGACAGTGAACTTCTCAGGACTGTTGGTGTAGTTTTGATGTAAACATTCTTTAGACAGACACAACTTGCACCACACGTTAGCAGATGTTTTATGACTGGACTGTTTGCTGAGTAAACATCGGTGGCTGGATTACTCACTCGTGCGTATTTAGACGAGTACGGGTCTTCGAAAAGTGCCCAGATTCTTGGCTGCCAGACGCGCCACCAGCCCACTTTCCTGCCGTCCTCCTGCAGGCAGAGACGCTTGAGGTCACCGTCCGCGCCGCCTGTGAGAGCCGCGTCGTCGTCCTGCACGTCCGGCTCGGGGCTCTCGAAGCTGTCCAGCGCTTCCTCGGCGTCGCGGTGCTGTCGGTAGTTCATCCAGCAGCACGCCTCCACGTCCGTCTCGTCGATGCCCCAGAAGGCGAGCTCCTCCTCGAACAGCGGCCCGCACACGTCGTTGGGGCAGTGCAGCTTGCCGGTGCGGTAGTAGTTGAGGATGAACGAGAAGACCGACGGGTGCCGGTCGAAGAAGAACTCGTCGGCCTTGGCGTCGTAGTCGAAGTTGCTGAACGCGTCCGGCTCAGTGAGCCACGAGAGGCGCGTGCCGGGCAGCGTCTTGAGCGTGCTGCGGTACGTCTCGTGGCGAACGCCACCGCAGTTGATCACGATTCTCTCGCTGTCCGACGGGCAAGGCATGTCGGCGCTGTAACATGCTTTGTTGGACGACTTGTTCCCACCCTTGCGCCCTTTGAATGAGGAGACACACACCGAACTGAGCATAGGGGAAAAGGGGGGGGGATGAAGGGATAGGGGAAAAGGGGGGGGGATGAAGGGGGAGGAGGTAGGGGAGGGAGGTGGAGTCTGGGAAGAGAGGGAGAAAGAAAAAAGGGGTGATGTTTAGTAAAAGAAATGTTTTATGGGTATAGAAACACACTATTAAACGCAGTAACACAGGTAATCAACACTGATGAAGATGATGTGCGGAGGTGTAACACTGCAATAACAACAGTCAGCGGAACGGTTCTAAAAAGGAAGGTTCTTTACGGGTTCTGCACTAAAGAAAATGGTTCTGATTAACACTCAAATAAGCCAAAGGGTTCTTTCAAACGTGTTTGAAAATGTTTACCCCAAAAGGGTTCTGCAGTTACAATGGAGGAACCCTTTTTGTTGCTATTTCAAAAGGTGTGTGTACAGAACATCTACAGCACATTCCTCATCAATCTGAAGACCCTTTCATCATGGGTTCTTTGATTGTTCATGGTTCTGTATGCAAACATTTTCTTTACTAAAGAACCCTTGAAGAACCATCTCTTGCAAGAATGTTCCTACATCAGGATCAACACTCCAGTCCGAGTAGCTCTGAATTATAAACCAATCAGAGATGTATCTGCTCGATCCTAGAAGTGCTTTAGCTCAACATATGCACATTTTTTTGAGTCTTGTACTGGCTACCAGTCTGCTGAGTAAAGAGGCTGCTGGTCTGTCCTCCTGTCTGTCTGGTGTCCTATAGATACTGACCGTTGTTCCGTTTTCTGCAGAATTACAATGTTGCATAGTAAATCTGCACATGCCGCGCAGACTCTCCACTGATCAACTCGATAAAAAGAGAAGGTGGGGGTGGTTGCTGGTTGTTCAGTATGCACACACAGCACTACAGCATTACAGTCAGAGCGTCACTGAGCAGTAAAAAGGGGTGGAGAGAGGGGAAGCAAGGGAGAGAGAAGACTGAATGAGTTTTTCACTGCAGCAAAAGCTGGAGTAGCTTTCTCAATTCGTCCTATGCGCTTCCTCTATCCTGCTTTCGCTCTCTCTCTCTCTCCCCCCCCCCCCACCACTGCAGTTCTGTGCATTGCTTGAGATACCTCTGAGTTAGCTATTTTCACACACTCAAAGTGTAACCCCACTTCAGTCTCTCTCTCGCATCCCTCTCTGCCTCCCTCCTTCTCTTCTCCTCCCCCCTCTGCTCTCTAGCTCTGAGACTCTGCATTCAGGACTCTCATTTCTCTGAAGCAACTCACTTCTCACAGTCATCCCTCACTTTTCTCTCCCTCATCCCACTTCTTTTTCTCTCTCTCACTTTATCTTTGCCCATAATTCTTCTCTTCCATCTCTTCAGTCCTTTCTCTCATCCTGTCTTTCTGTAGTTTCTCTAATCTTTTCTGTCTGCTTTCAGCCTGTTCTAATTGCTCTTTTTCATTGAAGCTTCTTGTTCTCCTCCAGACTGTACCTTCCTCATCTCAGTGACCACAGCAAAAGTTTGCAAACTCCAGCAGAGACTCGTGGGGAACTTTCCATGTGGGCCCTGAAACAGGGTGAGAGCTGAAAAACAGGAGACTGAATGAAAGCAAGTGTGCCTCAGGTAAGACTTCACCCAATTCTGCTAGCCAGAAAAATGCTTTACTGCAGTCTGTAGAGGTTCAGAGTGAGAGGACTCTGGAGACGAGCAAGCCATTGTGCAAATAAAACGGGACCTCAGAATTGCCACCGTGCAACAAGGGCACTGCTCTCAGCATATTACTTTCAGATCTGCTCAGCTCTTCTTACAGAAAACTGATCTCTGTACTGTCTTGATATCAGACTTTGAGTTAGTTTGAAAACATTGATCCTTGCGCTCTGGCCTGGAAAAACATTGCACCAAACATCAAAACTTCATTCATCACAGAAGTGCAGAAGACTATACAAGAGCTATGTAAAGCCAATTTAAACAGAGCAATGTTTTAATGAGTGTTATGTATACATTAGTGCCTGTATACTTTAATTGCAACATAAAATAGAGACGGATATATAAAGTAGAAGACTACAAGAGCAGTGTTTACAGGTACGGCTGCACAGTTCAACTGACCATAGCTGCAATTCTACCTAAATCACTATAGATTTGAGCTATACTGAGTTACATAGATTTATATTTTATATATGTGTGTACTGAAAAACTGAAAAAAGATCTATACTTTTGAATTGCAAGGCATGTTTAGTGTTTCACGTTTAGTCTTTTGTGAGCTACAGTACTTACTGTAAAGCAAAGACAAAAATATTTACAATAAGACACACTGAAAGGGAAGTGAATGAACAATAACATGTTTAACCATATCAGGAGTAAAGTCCTAAAGAAAGCACAACTGTAGCTGAGATCATGTTGGTGACTGGGTTTAGAGTTCAGCACCTCGGACAGCAACCTATACGTTCTCATTCTAATAGAATAGGAGGAGGAACAAGACTAGATGTCTGATAAAAGAAGAGAGGAGAAAAGGGCAGGACTGTTTCCCAGATTTACTTGATATGAGTGCTCTGATCTAAAAGTTGCTTCTTCTTTTGCACCTACAACAAATTAAATATTGCATTGCTATTCTTAATGAGTCAATGGCAGTTAAAAAAATAAGACATAAAAAGAAGCAAACCATTATATGCTATAGTGGAACCTGTAGTCACTTGTTACACCACTTTAAAAAATTGTGTGTGTGTGTGTGCTGCCAGCATGAGCACTAAGCACCAGTTGTGAAAAAATATGGAGATGCTGGGATGTTTTTATGCGAGAGAAGGAAGGAAAAGGTGAGAAAAGAGGAGTGTAGAGATGAACAAGTGGAGTAAGACAATGAATGAGAGAGTTTAAATTTTCCAGTTTTACAGCGCAACTGACATTCAATCTGTCCTCTAATACTGCACTATAGAACGTGTGTGTGTGTGAGAGTGTGTGTGTGTGTGTGTGTGTGTGTGTGTGTGTGCCAGGCAAGAATCAGTTATCACTGAAAAATCAAGATTAGACAGAGAGAGACAGAGAGAGAGAAAGAGAGAGATAGAATTCTGGGACAACTGCAGTGACACTAATATATATATTAGCAAAAACACTGCAGCAAGTGGGGGAGGGAGAGACAGGAGTGCTGCTGGAGCTACCACTACCATACCAGAAAAGAGAGGAGGGGGGGGCAGAGAGACTGAGAGATTGATCGGAGGATTGCTGACTGAGTCAATTATGTTCCTGTAGTTGGCAAAAGCGCAAAACCTACCCAATACAGAAAGAGTGAGCAAGTGTGAGAAGGAAGAGGGGCCGGGGTAGAAAGAGCTCAGGAAAAAGGCGGATAACAGAAAAAGATGACGTGAGAGGAGGAGGAGGAGGAGGGAGGGCACAGAGGGACGAGAGAGACAAAAAATTTGCATGTACAGTGAGAAGGACATGGAAGCGAGCGAAGATCAAAAGGAAGAGGGGAAGAAAAAGGATGGAGTAAAACTAGCAATAAAAAAATGAGAGCGTTGATGAGACGGACAAGCTCTGGCACTTACAAAGCTTCTGCAGCCATGCTGCAGCCAAAGTGCAAAAACAGAAGGGGGGGGGGATTCAAGAGGACAGCAAAAAAACTGTAATTGAGAGAGATAGTGAAAGAGAGGAGAGCTGCAGAGAAAGAGAGAGGTGATGGAAAGAGAAAGGGTATGATGCTATAAATGTAAAAGGTTGAATGAAATAAGGGAAGATAAAAGAGAGAAAGAGTGGAATAGAGAACAGAAGATGTGGACAGAGACAGAATAGCAATGGAAGTATGGATGGAGAGTGATAACGGAACAGAAAGAGGGAGGTATGGATTGAGAGCAATAGAGGAAATGGAGATGGAGGAATGGTGAGAGGGTGGTGTAGGTATGCATGAGATCCAGGGAAAGAGAGTGTTGTAGAGGAAGAAGAGGGGGAAATACACATGGAGGAAGGTGGAGATGAAGAGATCGAGAGAAGGAGGGAACAAAGAGAGAGCTGTTGCAGGAGGGTTGGGGATATTGCGCCTGCAGTAGTGTGCGTTGCACTGCTGTGCTTCATTGAAACTCCTCTGGGTCTAACACAATATTTCTAGCAGGGCTCTCTGACTCTCACTCTGCACTCATACTCTCCCCTCTCCTCCCTCTCATTGCTCTCGTACAGTGGTGCCACCAGCAGGACTCAGGCGGTAGTGCAACGATGCAGAATACTGCAGTCACCTCCCCTTTCAATGCAGTGACAACACTGTCCTCTCTCTCTCTCTGTCTGACCCTGCCTTCTTTTCTTCACACCCCCCAATACACACACATACACACACTTCATACATGCACCTCTGTCTCTCATTCATCCCTTTTCATCTGCCTTCATCATCCTCCATCACCGCTTCCCTGTTATCCTCAAATCCATTCCATTCATCTGGCTCTCTGTTCTTCTCAGCCTCTAAATGAAATGGAGCCAGTCGTGCAGAATGAGAGGCAGGTGAAAATAGCCTGAGCATGTTCATGGGGAGAAAGAGATAAAATGAGAGAAAGAGGGAGGGAAGGAGGAAGCAGGATGGAGGTCTGGAGAAATATCTCAACAGAGTGAATAAAACAAGGCAAAGACCATCCTGTTGGCATCTAACGCTAATACTTTGTGAGAGCATCTCCCTACAGTCCAGAGTGTCTACTCATTAAGCAGTGAAGTTGTGAATAAAGCAGGAGTGGATTCACATTAAAGAAAATCCCCTCAGTATGACATCACTAGCCAGCAGCTTGATGGGAACAAGCACTACAAGCAGGGGGAGGGGGGTCTCTTCACTAATAGGGAGTGTATCTGATCTGAGGGTTTATTTGGTTGCTATTAGTTTCATTCACACCTCTTTCCTTGCAAGTGACAACATCTGATTTTTAACATTAGTTGTAAAAATGCCTGACAACCCTGCCCATCTTCATTGGCTTCCTGTAGCTGCTTGCATCAGATTCAAAACTCTGATGCGCAACTACAAAGTAAAAATTTACCAGCCCCTCTCTACCTAATGGCAATGGTCAAGTCTCGAGTCACACCTTGAACCCTTAGAGCTTCTAGTACGATTCAGCTTGGAAAACTGGCATCAAGACTCTTCTCTGTCCTGCACCCAGGTGTGAACAAACTCCCACTAGTTGTTCTAACAGCAGAGTCCCTCACAGTCTTCACACACAGACTGAAGAGCATCTCTTTGTGGAGCACTTAAGCAGCACTAGTTTAAACTCTTATTGTAATGCTGTAAAGCTCTTATATTGTGTATAATTGTGTATCTTTCCTTCTCTCTAGGTATTAGTGATGGTTTAGTTCTAACAGTATCTGAACTGAAGAGTAGTTTGGACTCTAATCTGTCTGTACTAGCTGAGATTATTCTCTTAATGGAAACAAAACACTGTTGTACATCACTAAGAACGTCTGCCAAATGCTGTAAACTTAAACATAAACTTCTTGCCTTTGTGATGATTTGACTTCCAAGAAACTATATTTAATTAGTCATGGCAGAAACCTCAAAGGTGCAGTGCAACAAGTTAAGATTAAGATTAAGATCAACCAATTTGCCAATGTGATTTTTCACAGAACGGAATTTGACCTCCGCATTTAACCCATTCGTGCAGTGAAACACACACACACACTAGTGAACACACTAGGCTGTGAGAATTTGTGCCCGAAGCGGTAGGCAGCCCTTATCCTCGGCGCCTGGGGAGCAGTTAGGGTGTTAGATGCCTTGCTCAAGGGCACTTCAATCATGTCCTGTCTGGGGATCGAACCAGCGACCTTCTGGTCACAAGATCAGATGCTTACCACTAGGCCATGGCTGCCCCCAGTTCTAGGCTATATCGACAACAGTATATCCATATAAACAGCTGGCCTTAAAGAGCCGCTTCTACCCAAGGAAAAAAGAAAAAAAAAAAAAACACAGGGAAACAGAAGACTGAACCAACCTGTGCCTTACTCTTGAATTAGAATCTGCTCTTATATCTAAGGATTAGGGATGCCGTCTTTGACGTCAAACATTTAATTGATAGAACAGACACATTTGCCTGTTCCTTTACTAAATGTAATCTCTGTAATCCATACAGAACTCGTCAACAAAATATTGCCAAATATGGTGTCAAAATAGTGCAAGTAAATTTTGAAGTACTGAAAGTATTTAAAGTTGATTGCCAAAATGAAGTACTGAATAGTAGATGCAGCTCTACTAAAGATCTACTTAATGCAGCAAAACTGCACACCATCACCTTTTTGTTTGAAAAAAGACAATGGTAGCTTTGTGTAAAAGCAATAATCCTCTGGCTGAGGTGCATCAGGATGAAGTTTTTAACTGGTGAGTGAGATTTAGATTTTGACATAGTGTGAATGAGAGAGAGAGAGAAGGGTAGGACAGATATGGCAGCAGGGTTGGGGATTGCGCCTGCGTCAGTGTGCTTGCTGATGTGCTTTGGAGCAACTCCTCAGGGTACCTAAGGATCGAAACTGCAATATTCAGGCCCTAGCCCAAACAGACAGCCCTATGACAATCAAGAGCAAACGCTGCCACAGCTAGTGTTTTCATTTCCATTAGCTTCACTTGATGAATAACTTTATATTGTCAATAGTCAGCTAATTCTAGTTTATATTAACAATAATTTTCAAACTAAATTAAAAAAAATAATTATTTACAGCTGGATTGCACTGAACACTGCATTACCTGTACTAGTATGTTCAGCTTGACTCTTAAGATAACATTTAAAAGTTTAGGCATTGCAGACATACCGTGCAGTGCTGCAGTTTTCATAACTGGACTGGAATAAAAGAGGCACAGGGACTTGAAATGGTCCCTAATGGTGAATGGTGTCATTACCATTAATTTATCTCACAGATGGGCTGGAAGCTTTACAAACTAATTGCTATTGTAACAGATATCAATTGGCCTACTTTCATGTATTGATTCCAAGGGATTGCTAATGACTCTTTAACAGTCTTCTAGAATGCATTTATTCAGTATTTTAAATGATTCTGTGATGTCTACATGGAAGGTGTACGACTGTAATTGGGGTGAAAAATGCCCAGATGCTGTTTTACAAGCCCATTTACAGGCCCATGATTGGCCTTGAAACAAGCTGTTTTGTTATTTTATGGCAGACTCATTAATTCATTTATTTTCTTATAGGGGATGTTTTTGTTTTGTTTGTCATTATTTTTTATGCTGATACAGTGTGGGTGCCTGCAAACATTTGGGAAATGGAAACCACTCTGATAGGGTGAACAGAGACCTAGGTAGAGAGCTGAGGGAAAGGACAGATAAGAGGAAGATAAGCAACAATGATTTGCAAAAGAAGTGTGCAAGAGAGGAGGTGGGTGAAGAGAAAAGATGTGTCAAATCAAATAGATGGTGTGGGGAGCCAACCTCAAGTGGGAACTGAAAGTGTAATGATGTATGTGAGTTTGGTGCATATACATTTGGGGGTGTAATCATAACTGCTATAAAACAGTTTTTGGGGTTGACCCATTTTGCTGCCCTCTATTGCTTAAGCGTGATCTCAAGGAAGACATAAATATTTAAGGTTCATGGTATGTTAAATTCATAACCTGAATTTTCTAAGATAAATACTGTTTTACATTGTAGGGCACATTCAAGGAATGGTTCTAAATTACAGTATATTCATACAGTGTTGATGGAGTCTCTCAAGTAAGACAATCCCAGTTAGGCTATTTTAATTTAGAACTGAAGCCTGAGATCGAACTGGCAACCTTCCGGTCACAAGATCAAATCCCTATTCACCAGACCACGGCTACCTCTAATGTGCTATTACGAGCTATAAAAACAACACAATCTTAGAAAAATGACTCAAATGTATGAAGTACTGACCTACAACCAGATTTAATGAATATGACAATAAATACATAGAAATCTGAATTAAGATCAGACTTATATCAGTTCTGCTGATGTTTGAAATAACTGCCTGTAGTGGTGAGGTTTGATTAATTATATAATTCAGTCATACTGTGCTCTGAACTACAGCAACTACTCTAGGAAAGCTAATTTCAGATCTGGTTGAGAAAGGTTTGGTGATAATTTTTCACAAATGCAACCGGGATATTTAAGGCGATTATGTTAGCCTTGGAGCTCCAGTTCTAAACTTAGGTAAAATGTGGATAAAATTGTTTTAGCTGCTCAACTACATCTGGGGTGAGTGAAACACATATGATTTCTAAGTGATAATTTTAATATAACACCTTAAAGATATAATAGATTATCTTTACATTTCTGTACAATGTCACTTAGAAGTTGTTACCTTTTCAACTTCATTTCTTTCTATTTTATTTATTAAAATGTCTGGTAGAAATGTTTCTTAGTTTCCTCAATTAGGGTCAGTACTGTACAGTGTAAAGGGACATTGACATTTTTGGTCTAAAAAGATTAAAAAAAGAACTTTCTAAATGAAAAAATGTCAACATCTGTAACTTGCATTAATGCTTTTATGCTGTTTTTATATAATTCTGCATCTTGAAGAACAAAATGCCAAAATAGCTTTGAGTTCTAAATATCAGAGTATAATAACTTATTTATAAGGACAACTCAGTCCATATATTTTAGCAACATTCATATGTGAAAAAGTTTCATAAATGGTCTGATTTAAAACAAGAGGGAGTTTTGTTTTATGAGCAGAGCAGATTTCGACAGCCACCTTCAATTCTGTATATGCAACAGCATCCCTGCATGTACAATAATTAGGACACACCTGTTCAATGAAAAAAACAGCCTGGAGTTATCTACTGACCAAGACAGATGTTACATTTGTTTTTTTTAGATGTTGTCACTGTGTTTCCTGTGTGTTAATACATGTACTATCTATGATTACCTCTGAATAACAGCCATGAGATTTTTTACAGCATTAATTCACAAGCTCTTCAGCCACAATTTAAACCTCTTTGGTTTGCA
Source organism: Crenuchus spilurus (assembly GCA_036984385.1). Taxonomy (NCBI): domain Eukaryota; kingdom Metazoa; phylum Chordata; class Actinopteri; order Characiformes; family Crenuchidae; genus Crenuchus; species Crenuchus spilurus. The sequence continues at coordinate 4,451 of BRDA01011163.1, read as the reverse complement.
GAGATTATATATAGAGAGAAGTATCACAAAAAGGATAAACATAGGAAGAGGGAAAAAAGACTAAAAAAGGAAACAGTATAATCTTACAGTGCCTGTAACCCTTTGTTCACCTCTGTCTCTCAAGCTCTTGCTCACACCTAATCTTCAGTAGTTCAACAGTAATTACAGCAGCGTACGTCTACAGAGAGAGAAATCACAACCAGGCACAGCAGTCTAAACGCTATCACACTTCTATTAGCCCATAAAACCACAGACATATATTAAAAATAACACAATAAACACAGGACTAAGTACTGTCTGAGTTAGAAGAGTTAAACTAAATGTATCTACTAATGTTGCTCCACAAGTCTATTACCAGTAATCAAAACAATTTATTGTCTTCTGGAAATGCCTTTCACTTTAATTCTAGTCAGCTTGCTTACTTGCCAGTTTTCTATGCTGTGTCTCAAATATGGCATCATAATTAACTTCCACATATATGGACATCAGAAAGAACATAGATCTTTGACATGCGGCTAAGAAATGTATCCATTTTTCTGAAATTCTGAGGATGCCCTGATGTATCATCTCTCAGTCTTGATTTTTGCTTGCAGACAAGCTGTTAAAACAGCATGAAATTTTAGCCTCAGTGGAGATATGACATTGCTACAGTTATGAATTCTTTATAGGCTGTGTCGTTTGGCATTAGCAGCAATGTAAAGTTGGGTTATTTTTACCCCGATTTTGCCTTCACATACAAATTTTTGAACTTGGTGACAAAACCCTCTGACTCAGAAACCAATCACTGCATGTGCCTGTCACAACACTCATGTAGAGTGAATGGCTCTGCAACATAATATTCCCATTCTGGAAGCTTTCAAAATTATATTTTTCATCCCACTCTGTAAACTTTCCAAACAATATTTTTCAAACATCCCACTCAATTGTGCTGAGCAACAGCCAATGATAATGCAATGGGAAGTTCTCAAAACAAAATTATATATAAATTTAAACTTATTCTGTGGACTCTGACATCTAAGTCATTTAAAGGCAGTTCAAAATAATCAGGAAATCGGTTCTATTGTGTTCATCATCTAGCCACATCTGAAGTCATCCTCTGCACATCTGGCGTAGCGGGTATGGCTAATGAGCCATTTATGTTGAAACAATGCTTAGGACCACCCCTTCCTCCAAAGTCGACAGTTGCACTGGACCATGGTTGACTGTATATAATGTGTTGTATAGTGTGTGTACCTCATCTTCAATTGCAATTGTGATAGCTTGAAAGATGTGTAGTGTCCATTAAGTCTAAAACATGATTCTATATCTACATATCTACAGTCATTTCCCACTCAAACTTCCTCTCTACCGGTTCACAGTAAAACTTTATGGATAGGAACTTTTCAGACCGTATTATAGAAGATCACAGTCTACCAAGTTAACAATGTTAAAAGTTTCAGTCCATATAAGCCAAAGCACTGCAGACTTTATGGCTCTGCTTTGTTAAACATACCTGATTAAAGTTATCAGCTAATTAGCAAAGTATTGATAAACTGCATTGTGAAAATTAGACTAGGATAAATGCTAGTTTCCATAGAACTGTGGCCTGGGAGGAACCGAGTTTCATATACCTGGCCTACGGTATCTCAAATTCTGACAGTCAGGAAGTAAAACAACAGGTAGAAGGGTGCCACATTTGAATCCTAAGGTAAACAGGTACATCTGGGCTTTCTCAAATAACTGAAACAGACAATAAGAAATGACATTCATGACTGCATTGGTGGTTAGGACTATAAAGCATTTTAAAATAAGAGCTGCTGTTCTTCCACACTGTCAGTAAGCTAAAAACAGAGGGCACCTTCTAATAAAATTGGGAAAGCCCAGAGGACAGGGGCAGCACTTTTGGCAGGAATCCATTTACTACTTGGCAGTAGCAATGTATTTCAAAAAGCAAATATATTTGTGTTTAACTCCTGAAGTTTCCTTTGTATGTCTAACATTTACAGCGTTCGCTTTAAAATATTGCTGACATGCCCAAAAACTGTATACCTAGTTGTTCAAAAAGATGTCATCAGAGCACCGGTGCTGGCCTTTTCTTCTCTTACTGACATGTTAGAAGGGTGATATCAAGCCTTAGCCTCAGATGCTTCAGTCATAGCTGAACATCAAACATTTGGACACTTCCGGTTAAATTCTGTTGGCTTTGGAGCACAATAAATGTTTTGTTTTACTCATCAGACCTGTTGTTATTTAATGTTGTTTCCTTACAGAGGATATTTTAACTTAGAAAACGTTTGTACAAATCTATATAAATTGGCACATATAAACTATACACCAAGACAACCACAACCCTTATGTATGCAGTTCCATGCAGCGTCGTTACCAGTCTGACAAGCTAAATGGCAGCTAGTCACCAGTAGCAAGTAGTTACATGCTCTGCATATGACAAAATAATACAAAATAAATATGCATTTATGTATTTATTATGTAAGTTGTTCAATAGTTTTGATTTGATTTTACAAATCAGTCAAATCGCCCATTCTTTACTACATAAGTGGTTCATGCTCATTTTGAGAGAAGAGTCCCACCAATAACTATTAAAATGTAGTAAAAGTATTACAGTCCAGGAATTCACATGTAGGAAGATTTCACGCCCTTCTCTGGTAGTTCTGCAGCTTATATTCTGAAGCAAAGGAATTTGAGATCCAATAATTAGAGAATGTTGTGTAAATCTTAAACAAAAACATACCTTGGAAAAGACAGTGTACAGGTGATGGTGGCAGAAAACCGATAATGGTAAATATCAATAATGTGAGAGGAGATAGAAAGGAAATCAGATTTATTATTGATTTTTATGTGCTCATACTATACTAGAAGGATAAGTGACCTATAGCTCTATACCTTTTATTATGTTTTTAATGGCTACATATATTGGATGCAGAGAAACTGGATCATCCATATAAAAGTGCAAGACCTACCTGGAGAAATGTGAGTGTGGATAAAAAGGGCAATAAAAGACTACACTGTAACACATCTGAACAGCTTTCCGCTCCAAAATCTAAATATGCATCCCCGCAATCCACTTCTGAGAGTGATGGTAGAATAAGGACACAAGCATGTGCAGAAAAGGACAGATATTACGAACACAATGATTTATAGATGAATGTGGGGTAAGATACTGAGTTTAGAACACTCACACAGCATTTCTGAACAGAGAGTTCATCTTTTCAATTATTCACACCTTTTTCTCTGACCTTTTTATATAAGGCCTGACACCTGGCTTTAACACTCCTCTTCCTCCACTCTTCTGTATTCTATCTCTTTTCACTTTTGTCACCATTTTTTATTGAATGATCACCCCCTCTTCCCCTTTCCCCAGTCAATGCTGCTTTAAATATTTTTAGCACCTTCATTCCTCCATTTCTCTAGTCTGGCTCTCTCCCTCTTCCCCCCTCCCCTCTCTTTCTGCCGGCTTACTCATCCCTCTGCTAGAGACTAGTTATCCACAGTGGTTTTCCTCACCTGATAGAAAAAACAGACATTTACTGGTGAAAACTGCGCTGTTTCTGATATCTCACACACCTGAGCTCAGCTCTGGTGAAGGTTAACGTCTTCACTTTGGTTAGCCTACATTAGTGAGGTGTAACTAGGCTAGTTTTCACTTAACCTGACACGATCATTTCACCTGAACGCTGAAGCCGGGACATTTTTCGATGAATAAAGAGACTCGACGAAACATAGACAAGACCAGACAATACTTGTTGAATGCTGAAGTGAGGCTAAAAGGCGCCGCCTGTCTCACTTTTCAGTAAAAAGGCGTCGTGTGGGGGACATTTTTCGTCACTGTCGACAGTTACAAACACGTAAAACACACATAAACACACACAAAGGCAGACACACACACCACTACGGTCATGTCAATACTCACTTGCTGTGGGCTCGACCGTTAGGCTAATGCGCGCGTGCTCAGCGCCACGCACATCAACCGACAAACATCGACCACACCGTCGTTTTGTGTTTTTCAGCTGTTTTCAGAAATACCGTCCGATTTATCCTAGTGTCGTGTGAAATCTCGCTCTTTTCTCAACACTCTGAGGTATATGTGGCTTTATTGTCTCGCTTTGGGCGAAAACGGGGCTCAACCGGTAACCCAGTAACACTAAGACGAGCCTCCCTCTCCCTCAGCAAACTAGCTAAGACAAGACGCTCGGTTTAAAAATGCTAGCATGGTTTTCTTTTCCTTTTCTTTTAAGCTCCCCCTCCTTGTTTCCAAAAAGCAAAAGATGTTCCTCCCGACGCGGATCCACTTCTACCTAATGTCTCAGTCAAGATGTACAGACAGACGGTACACACACGCACACACACACACACACACACACAGACATACACACACGCACTCTCACACACACTCACTCTCCCTCTCTCTGCGCTACACAGCATCTCTCTCTCTCTCTCTCTCTCTCTCTCTCTCT
>BRDA01011162.1:63250-92308 GCA_036984385.1 Crenuchus spilurus | reverse complement strand
ACATCCGTGGGAGCATTTTTTAAATTTTCATTCTGTTCTGAGTTGAACCGAAGACTTTCCTAATCATCTTAGCGGCATTTTCTTTGTTAAAAACGTCTAGTGAGAAATTGAGCTTCTATTTCTGGTGTTTTTTTTGTAGCTGCTTGTGTTTGGAGACTGACTTCTATCAAAGTTTCTGGCCAGCGGGTGCTGCTGAGCCTCTCCACCGTCACAAAGCACTCACAGACGGACACACTTCACACTAGCCTCGCGCCAGTCCCAGCTAGCGAGCTAGCAGGTGTAAAGAGCTTCTCCTGTTTAAAGCGGCTCAAGTTTTACACCCGCAACACCATGAGTCAAGGCCGTTTAAGCAGCCTAGCTCTGCTGGCCATTGAGAGGACACTAGTCAAGTCCCTGGAAAAGACGCCTTGTTGGTACGACAGGATCACAGATCATTTTCTTGAAAAGGAATGGAGGGTAGAATTTACGCATAAGTAAACTGACACATTTTATGATGTAGCCCGAAATTGAGCTTCCCCTCCTTGAAAGACCAGCATCCGCCACTGGTACACAGTAAAGAGAAAATGTATTAAATATACATTGTAGCAGCGTTACCTTAGCAGCTGCAGACTGAACATGAACAAATAAGAGCAAGAACATTTTTAACTATAGGTTAGCATTAAATACCATCATATGTAATCACCTGAACATGCCATAACGTTTTACATTATTTATTTTATAGTAAGAAATTAACACTATTAATTATTAATAATGAGCATATAGAACATATAAATTTGCATAGTATTTAGACATAAATATAAGTAATCATTCTAATCATTATGAGGTTTTCTGTTTCTATAATGTTCTGTATTGTTAGTAATAAAGAAATATTTAGTCATGCTGCATATATACAAGGAGGTGAATGTGACACAAACTGAGTCCTTGGGGTAAGAACATGTTTTATTCCCGTCTCTGTCTCCCAGCATCATAGCGCCCCTTAGCTCTAGGGTCAATTCACGGTCATGAGGCAAGAAATGGTGAACAAACACACACTCCTCTGTCCTCCAGTAAAACACTTTTGCAATAATTCCAGGTCAGTGGAACATGCAGTAAGCTGGAATTATCCTGCAGTGATGAGTGGAGGTCTCAGTGCAGTCACTGTGTGTGACGGGCACACTGTGCAGTCAAATTACAGCCAGACACACACACTGTATGATTCATAATGGCTGAGACAGAGTTCCTGGGGTCACTGTTCAAAAGATCACAAAAGGCATTTTACTTCAATTCACTCTCATAACTACATATAGTTGAATTAAAAATGTGCACCCTTGGTTAAATGACATGTTTCTATATACAGACCTTAATTAGCCTGTTAGGATTATGACTTGTTCACAATCATCATTAGGAAAGGCCAAGTGATGCAAATTTCAAAGCTTTATAAATACCCACACTCCTCTAACCTTGGGTTCTTCTAAGCAGCTGCATAGCACTCTGAAAATTAAATGGTTGAGTTCCACAAAGCAGGAGAAGGCTAACAGAAGATAGCAAAGCATTTTCAGGTTGCCATTTCCTCAGTTTGAAATGTAATTAAGAAACAGAAGTTAACACGAGCAGAGGAGGTCAAGATTCGCTCTGGAATGCCAAGAAAAATGTCAAGAGACAGCTGCATGAAGGATTGCAAGAAAGGCAAATCAGAATACCTGCTTGACTTCAAAAGACCTTCAGAAAAATTTAGTAGACTCTTGAGTTGTGGTACATTGTTCTACTGTTCAGAGACACCTGCACAAACATGGTTTTCATGGAAGAGTCATCAGAAGAAAACCTCTCCTGTATCCTCACCACAAAATTCAGCATCAGAAGTTTGAAGAACAACATTTGGATAAGACTAATGCATTTTGGATCGATGAGGATAAAATAAAACTTTGGCTATACTGAGCAAAGGTATATTTGGAGTAAAAAGGCCACAGAAGTTCATGAAAAGAACACCTTTCCATTAAGCATGGGTGTGGATCAATCATGCTTTGGGGTTGTGCCAGTGGTTCAGAAAACATTTCATGGGTAGTGGGAAGAATGGATTTAATGAAATTCCGGCAAATTCTGGAATCAAACAACAACTTCTGTAAAAAAATCTGAAGTTGAACAGAGGATGTCATCTACAAATGGAAAATTATGCTAAACACACCAACATCCACAATAAACTACCTCAAAAAGCACAAGCTGAAGGTTTTACCATCTAACTGGTGGACCAGACACAGCAGAGCTGTTGATGTTTCACTGCTGGTGTAAAAATTGGGTACCAACCAAAATTATCGATTCAGGTAGCCACCAATGTCCAGTTGCCACCTATAGAAGTATTAGAGGAAGACAAACACAGACAGTAAACAACAGATGAGTTACAGGTCATCTACAATGTGGACCAAAATGGTAGATGTGTCTGATCCACTCATACCAGCACAATATACCACCACATCAGTGTCACTGCTGTGCTGAGAATTATCCACCATCCAAATACCTGCTTTTGGTGGTCATGTGGGAGTCCTGACCATTGAAGAACAGGGTGATGTCAGGCTGCCCAGGGCGTTTTCACAAAAACATTATTTGGTCTGATTAAAACAAACTCTGGTTCATTTGCTCCAGTGTGAAAACACTAATCGAACTCGGGTGCTGATCAAACGAACCATACCGAGACCTGCAAAAGGACTTGGTCTGGTCCCAAATCAACTCTGGAGCGGTTCGCTTACAGTGAGAAGGTGATCTGACCTTGATCCAATCCAACTATGGTGAACTCCACAAGTTTGAGATAAACAACTAGCGGGGGAAACGCTCCAAGTTAAACAAACTCAGTTTGACTTGGACCAGAGAAACGAACTACCGGTGTGAAAATGCCAATCATTCCTTCATCCTGCTCCTGTCTATCTATAGACAGAAGCTGATATGGGAGTTGCCCACTATCAAGGATGTCCGTCACTGTTCAGACTAATCAGACTTAATGCTCCAGAACTGTTTTCATGAAATAATCTGGGAATTCTGGGAAGCATCAACACTGACAAATATACACTGGATTCATCCAAAAGTGTTCACATTAACAATCCATGTTTGCCCCAATCATAAACCTTGAATCAACTGTGAAGTTCAGCTTTGAATAAACGTACTGCTGCTTTTAAATGACAGAACATGGAGGAGTATATAAAAGCCAGCTATACCCTCTGTAACACCATAAAAACAGCTAAACATAGTTCACCACCAACATGAAAAGCACATGGCAGGGGTTCCACACAATAACAGACTTTAAGGGGAAAACTCACTATGTAGCTGACACCAGTGCACACTTCCAGACAAGCTAAATGCTTTTTATGCTCGTTTGGAGGCAAATCATGCTGGGCCCCAGAAAGAGCCCTCAATACCTCTGAATCGAACTCAGCCTCTATCTCTGTGGCTGATCTGCACAGATCCTGCAGAGGACACCAGCCCTGTCAGCAGTCAGTCATATAAGACATGCGCAGATCAATTAGCAAGAATTTTTGTCCACTACTCTCTTCTTCTCAGTTTTGCTAGTCTCTCAAAGTGACTGCTATTGCCCATGTTCAAAGGCAAGTTGATTAAATGATTGGCACCCAGTTGCTATCACCTCTATCAAAAGGAAGTGATTTCAGTCACCGGCTCACTAGGTCTGTCAGGGAGAGGACAGACCAAGTGCTTGGATCCCTTCTCTTCCACAAGCTTACACCTTTGCTACTTGGTGTTGGGCTCCAAGAAAGTTATTGACTACAGTTACATTAAACAGCAATGTGAGAGGAAATTAGCACAGTTGGTGGTGGTGGGGTATACTCCACATGCAATATTGCCAAAAATAATCTAATTCTGTGCTTAACTGGCCTAAGTAAAGCACAGCACCTTTACTGTTCCATAACACACATTATGAACACAACATAACAACTAAACAAATTCCCCCATAAGCACAAGGAACCAACTGGAGGGGTGCATTCATATATCCATCAAGTCCTCTTGTTGACTCACATGTCAGCAGATAAGCCTAAGCTTTGTTTCCTAACCATATAATTACTCTACGTGACTCCAAAGCTCCAAAATATCTTCACATTTTCTGGTTGACATTGCTGGATGGATGAATGCCAAGTTTTGGGTCAGTGCCACTGGGCAAAGTGAAATCACAGCTCGGATCAGTTACCACTCCATTTGAGTCGTTTGAAGCCTCTGAATTTAATAAATGATATTTAAATTAAATAAGTAATATATACAAGTATAAGCAGTACATAAGCCTCTCTCTTGTTTAATCATTTTAATCAAAAGAATATTTTCATTGAGACCTTCATGCACACTGTTCTCTCATCTAAAGCTGCTGGTGTGTTTCACTAACATTTCCTCCTGTTATAAAGACTGGAGTGGTGAGCAGTTTTGGTTCAAGGACACTTGGTCAGGTCATGTTTTCTACTTTGCTCCTGGATGCCAGCTTAAACTTGGACTTTACGTTGTATTGGATATTGGTCTATCATATCTCTAAAACCAGAGGATCTGCTGAAAGCTCCCCATAATCATTAACTCTGCTTAAAAAACATTAAGGGGGATAATCCCAGTGATTTCTTTCAATTTCTTAAGATCTCTTGGTACCCATTTTGGTCACTCAGGTAAATCTTCATTCTTTGCAGTTATCCACACCACAAATTGTGAAAAAGAACATTAATGGATCACTAAATGCTGTGGATACAGATGAGAGGTTTTTGGGCCAAGGATAAATGACATCAGGTGAAGAAATTCTCAAAGCAATGTAAAAAATATATATATTTTGATTTATAATACTGTGTTCTAAACCATATTGACTTGTCTGTGAAGCCTTAATTAAGACCTGGACTCAGATTGATTGGACTGAAAGATGTTTTGGTGATGTATTTTGATGGAAACAACTGGGCTATTCAATTGGGTATTGAGTTCTGCTGTTTGTTAGTGCAGATCCAACATTTGGAAACAGACTGCTTCACAATGAAGGTGCCAGAGGTCATAACATCTAATACAAAAATACAGCCAGTTTTTTTTGTATTCAAAATGATCAATCAACATTAAGGACAGGTGCAGTTTTTTTTTTTTTTTTTTTTTTTAAACATATTCCAAACATGGCCACACAGTAGTTGTACCATATTCATCATGTGGAACTCTATTTTAATAAATTATCTTTGAAAGCCTTAATATCAATATATACAGTGCCCTCCATAATTATTGGCACCCCTGGTTAAGAAGTGTTCTTTGGCTTCTAATAAATGCCTTTTAAAGAAAAATAATATAGGACAACAATGCAAAAAAAAAAAAGAGAAAAATGTAAGCTTTAATTCAAGTGCCTTTATTTAGTGGGAAAAAAATCACACATTAAGAAATAAATCTTTTGAATGAAATCATGTGTGCCACAATTATTGGCACGCCTGGTTTTAGCACTTTGTACAACCTCCTTTTGCCAACAAGACAGCACTTAATCTTCTCCTATAACTCTTCACAAGATGGGAGAAATCAGAAAGAGGGATCTTCGACCATTCCTCTTTGCACAACCTCTCTAAATCATCCAGAGTCCTGGGTCTTCTCCTATGCACTCTCCTCTTCAGCTCTCCCCACATGTTTTCTATTGGGTTGAGGTCTGGGGACTGAGATGGCAATGAGAGGAGCTTGATTTTGTGCCTTGTGAACTATTTTGACTAGATTTGGCCACATGTTTGGGGTCATTATCTTGCTGAAAGACCCAGTGATGACCCCTCTTCAGCTTTCAGGCAGAGGCCAACAGATTCTGATTCAAAATGTCCTGATATTTCAAAGAGTTCATGGTCCCATATATCCTTACAAGGTTCCCAGGTCCTTTGGAGTAGAAACAGGCCCACAGCATCATCGATCCTCCCCCATACTTAACAGTGGGCATGAAGTGTTTTTCTGCTACTCATCCTTGGCATTACGCTTACAGTGTTTGTTGCCAAAAAGCTCTATTTTGGTCTCATCTGACCAAAGCACACAGTCCCAGTTAAAATCTCAGTAGCGCTTGGCAAACTCCACCCATTTACACTTATGAGTATAACTTAGAAAAGGCTTTCTCCGTGCATGCCTCCCAAACAGCTTGTTAGCATGTAGATAGTGCCTGATGGTTGTTTGGGAGACCTCATAACCCCAAGATGCTACCATTTGATTCAATTCTCTTAGAATGAGCTTTGGAGAACTTTTTACTTCTCTTACCATCCTTCTCACTGTGTGTGGTGGCAAGATACACTTGCGTCCTCTTCCAGGATTGTTTGTCACAGTTCCAGATGGTTTGAACATTTTGATGATTGCTCTGACTGTAGATAAGGGCATCTGCAGGTAAGTGGATATTTTCTTGTGGCCATTGCCTGATTTATGAAGGTTGACACACATCTGCCTTACATAAATAGTGTGTTCTGTTGTTTTTCCCATGTTTAAGAGTGAGTAAAATAAAATAGGCCTTTGTGTGATGCCATAATTATACCCCAGGGAAACAAGGAATTAATTACTAATTAAAGGTTCCTAGACACTTTGATCCACTTTATAAACTACAGTAGAAATTACATAAATGGTTCAAATACATTTGTTTCCAAGAAATTGTTAAGGGTGCCAATAATTGTGGAACAGGTCATTTTATGGGAAATAATTATTTCTTAGTCAGGATTTTTTCTTTCTTTATTTTTTTCACTTGAGTTGAAGGTTGCTTTTTACTAAACTTTTTCAGAGTGAGATTATTCTTCTGCAATAAAAAATGTATTTATTTTAAGGCTTTTAACACATTTTAACTAAGGGTGCCAATAATTATGGAGGGCACTGTACATATACAATGGAACCTTGAATTATAAGTGAATCAAATTTTCCAAGATATGAGTCGTCGCTTTGTAGATTTTTTGCTTTATGATGCAATGAGTTACTAGCGAACAAGCTTACACTGCCCACCACTAGAAGTCAATAGTGAGTGTGAGTGAGTGCCAAGATCTGTGCTGAGAAGAAGAGGTCATGCATTGGCACTGTGTAAGGACACCTGCGTCACACATTTTTAAAATATTTTGAAAAAGAAAAAGAAACAAACCTCCTTTGACAGGTGTTTTAATACCGTAAAGCCCTGCAAGTGAAAACTTGTGTGAAAAAAGGCAAAAATCAGTGAAGAAGATTAAGTGAAGTGAAAAATGTAGCAATTAAGTTTGCGATAAAATGTATCATTAAGTATGTAGGGAGTAAGTTAAATTAAGCAATAGAGCACAAAATGAAAAACTCCCCCAACCTCCTCCGCCAATCTCCTCCATCTTCGCCAACATCTTTGTCTGATGTTCAAAAGTAAGTTCAAGTAAATAGACTTTATAAAACCAGTTTATTTCATTACATTCTCTTTTATTTTGTATTATTACTTTTTTAAACATTATTTGTTATTTAACATTTTTCTCATTTAAAAGAATGTAACAAAAACTTGGTGTGGTTTTTCAGGGGCTGGAACGGATTAATAACTCTTCAATTCATTTTAACGGGGAAATTTAATTTGATATACGAGCAAATTGAGTTATGAGCTTGGTCACAGAACAAATTACACTCATAAGGCAAGGTTCCACTGTAGACATTTCTGGCTGAAAGGCTATCCCAAAAACAAACTTGTATAAAAAATGTCTTGGCTTTATGCAATCATCGTTTAACATGATCATTTTCTGTGATTTAGCTTTCAGAGGCATTTAACACATCTTTGGGCACCACCTCAAGCCACTCTGAATGACTTTACTTATGTCTGAATGAGTTGGGATTTCCTTAATTAAACTATGTACAGATGGGTAGTTGTTGTGAGGTCAACAACTTTTTCTTTGGACATTTTCACTGAACTGCTTTATAAATATGGCATATGATGTGACGAAAAAGTTTATATATTGTATAAAAGACCTCACTCAACCCTGTCCAGGTTGACAATTATCAGCCAGTTTCGCTACTGCCTTTCCTCTCTAAGGTCATAGAAAGGGAAGTGCACAATCAGGTCTCTGATTTCCTCACCCAGAACGACCATCTCGATCGCAACCAATCTGGTTTTAAAAAAGGACACTCTACTGAAACGGCTCTGTTGTCCGTCACAGAAGCCTTAAAAACTGCCAGAGCCACCGGACAGTCATCAGTGCTCATACTGCTGGATCTGTCAGCAGCCTTTGACACGGTTAATCATGACCTCCTATTATCTATGCTCTCAAACATGGGTATCTCGGATACACCACTATCATGGTTCAGATCCTACCTCGCTGAGCGTTCATTTAAAGTGTCATGGCTAGGACAGCTGTCCTCTTTGCACTCATTGTTCACTGGAGTGCCCCAAGGCTCGGTACTGGGACCCCTTCTTTTTTCCATTTACACCACCTCACTGGGACCAGTTATCCGCTCGCATGGCTTTTCCTACCATTGCTTTGCTGATGATACTCAGCTCTATCTGTCATTCCCGCCTGATGATGACTCTTCCATCATGGCGCGGATATCTCACTGCCTCTCAGATATATCCTCATGGATGAAGGATCACCACCTACAACTTAACCTCCCAAAGACTGAACTACTGGTCTTCCCAACAAAACAGTCGGTTCAACACAACCTCACCTTGACGATTGACTCTCTCTCACTCTCTCCGTCAAAGGTTGTTAGGAACCTTGGGGTTATGTTTGATGACCAGCTTTCATTCACACATCATGTGGCCTCTGTTGCACGGTCCTGTCGCTTTGCGCTCTATAATATCAGACAAATCAGACCGTTCCTAACGCAACATGCCACTCAACTCTTGGTGTACAAGCTGTGGTTATCTCACGCCTCGATTACTGCAACGCTGTTCTAACAGGCCTCCCAGCCTGCACTATTAAACCACTACAGATGGTGCAGAATGCAGCAGCACGTCTAGTTTTTAACCATCCAAAACGGGCACATGTCACCCAACTGCTCATTGAGCTACACTGGCTTCCGATTGCTGCCAAGATCAAACACAAAGCCTGCACGATCGCCTATAAGGTGATGACAGAGCAGACTCCCTCTTATCTGCACTTGCTCCTAAAAGCTTATGTTCCTGCCCGGTCGCTGCGCTCCTCCACTGAACGTCGCCTTGCTTTGCCTAACATTCACACAAAGCAATCCAGACTGTTCTCCTCAGTAGTTCCCAGATGGTGGAACAAGCTGCCTACCGCCACTAGAGCAGAGGTGTCCTTCACTGGGTTCAAGAAACTCCTAAAATCCGAGCTCTTCAAAGAGCACCTGCTCTAGTGATCCCAAATACTCCCCATGAGTACTGATATGCACTCAGCATTCGTTATGTTAATTATAGTATACTAGTACTAGTAAATACTAGTACAACTCTATTATTTTTTCACATTTGTACTTTCCCACTATTGTAAGTCGCTTTGGATAAAAGCGTCCGCTAAATGCAATGTAATGTAATGTAATATTGGACTTTTGTAATAAATGTCACATTAAAGGACAAGAAAACAGCAAATGTCTGAAAGTACAAAATACAGTTCAATATTTGAACAATTCTGCTAACAACTTATCTAACTAACTACAGAGATGAACCCTTTGGAAGTTTCTATATTTCTGTATAAATATGACCTAAAACATCATCAGATATTCACACAAGTCCTAAAAGTAAATAAAGAGAACCCAGTTAAACAAATGAGACAAATTATACGTGGTCATTTATTTATTGAGGAAAATGATCCAATACGACATCTTTGTGAGTGACAAAAGTATGTGAAACTCTAAGATTAGCAGTTAATTTGAAGATGAAATTAGTCAGGTGTTTTCAATCAGTGGGATGACAATCAGGTGTGAGTGGGCACCCTGTTTTATTTAAAGAACAAGGATCTATCAAAGTCTGCTCTTTTTAACCCATGTCTGTAAAAGTGTATCATGGCACAAACAAATGAGATTTCTGAGGATGTCAGAAAAGGAGTTGTTTATGCTCATCAGGCTGGAAAAAGTTATAAAACCATCTCTAAAGAGTTTGGACTCCACCAATCCACAGTCAGACAGATTGTGTACAAATGGAAGAAATTCAAGATCATTGTTTCTATCTCAAAGAGTGGTTGACCAACAAAGATCACTCCAAGAGCAAGGCGTGTAATAGTCATTGAGGTCACAAAGGACCCCAGTGTAACTTCTAAGCAACTGAAGGCCTCTCTCACATTGGCTAATGTTAATGTTCATGAGTCCACCATCAGAACAACAATGAACAACAGTGGTGTGCATGGCAGGGTTGCAAGGAGAAAGCCACTGCTCTCCAAAAGAACATTGCTTCTTGTCTGCAGTTTGCTAAAGATCACATGGACAAGCCAGAAGGTTACTGAAATAATTGTTTGTGGATGTATGAGATGAAAATAGAAATTTTTGTTTTAAATGAAAAGAGCTATATTTGGAGAAAGGAAAACACTGCATTTCAATATAAGAACCTTATCCCATCTGTGAAACCTGGTGGTGGTAGTATCATGGTTTGGGCTTGTTTTGCTACATTTGGGCCAGGATGGTTGCCATCATTGATGGAACAATGAATTCTGAATTAGATCAGAGAATTCTAAAGGAAAATGTCAGGACATCTGTCCATGAACTGAGTCTCAAGAGAAGTTGAGTCATGCAGCAAGACAACAACCCTAAACACACAAGTTGTTCTACTAAAGAATGGTTAAAGAACAGTTACCGAAAACATTTAGTTGCAGCTGCAAATGGGGGGTGAAAACAGATACTGAAATCAATGGTTCACATTCTTTTGCCACTCACAAATATGTCAAATTGGATCATTTTCCTCAATAAATAAATGACCAAGTATAATATTTTTGTCTCATTTATTTAACTGGGTTCTCTCTATCTACTTTTTAGGAAAATCTGATGATGTTTAGGTCATATTTATGCAGAAATATAGAAAATTCTAAAGGATTCACAAACTTTCAAGCACCACTGTATATGATGTTTGCAATATGGCCTGATTTAAAATCAGAATATAGTAGCATACTTGAGGATGTGGTTTTCAGTGGCAAAGTGTATCAAACTGCTATCCTATTAGAAATATATAAGGGAAAACATGGTTTCCATTTATAAATTGACATTTGTGAAATTATACCTTTATCAACATATGTATGCTCTTTTTAACTATAACAATTTTTTTTTTTTTAATTTATAAAAAAATATGTTTGAGAGTTACATCATAGGACAATAACACCTGAAAAGAGGTTCATGTAAAACAAAGACATATTTAATAATTTAATGCTTTTTAAATGATAACTGTACTAATTATATTCATTTGTATTTTGTGTGACACTAATAATGCAACTCAGATATAGTAGACATATTTTTGGTTTAAATTCCCTTTAGGAGGATACATTAACAACCATGGCTGAAGACAGTGCTTGTAAATTTGTTATGGAGGACACACCCTATGCCATCTTTGGTGTTGTTTTCATATGTATGTCTGTGGGGCTGTGCACACAGTGCCATGCGTTGCATACATTTTAAAAATAAATTAAGTGGAATCTGTTCTCAGAATCCCACCTTATAAATAATCAATTAACCACCACTGATGTGGGTGCTTATCATACTATGACTGGAGTATCCTTGCTGGTAGTAACCAGTGGTATCTAGCTTAGAAGATATTGTGAACAGTGACTGGCTTTCTTTGACTATCAAGGCTTAAATAAATGTAAAAAATAATCTTAAATTTACTTGTTATTTTTTCATGTCTTGGCTTGGTAACATCTGTGAGTTTCTCTATTTTGCCCTAAAATTCCAGATTTTTTATCATAAACTACTTTTTTCTGAGTAACCAAACCAATGTATTACAATATACTTCAAACTGTTAATGACTTTAATTCTGGTTTTACTGTAACAATATATGCCCACACTGAGAAACTACATCTAACAGTAGCACAGTAGAGGCTGAGGAGATGATACTCTCAGTATTATTGCAGTTTCCTTTAGATACCTTAAATATATTACTTTTATTATCTTATTTATATTATAACTAGTGCAATGCAGTTGGTGTCACATTCACTAAAATGCATGGTTCAGTAAGTTAAAAGGCTTGAAGTGTAAATGATGGCATCTATGCTACTAGATGCCTGCATAAAGAAACTGAATTTATTAGCTTCAAGAAGATATTGCATTCTAGAAAAGCTGTGAAGGAATGTAAATGAGTGCCACTGAATGGAGTGTTTGATTCTGGTTTTAATCTTTAGTTCCATCAGCATCAGCAGTAATCCTCCCAAGAAGAATGTGTCCATGAATCATAATCCAGTGGCTTCACCTTAATCAAATCAGCATGTCCCCTTAGATCAATACTTTTGGAATAAATACAGTGGAATTTGCTGAACATTGACATTAGCTACCAGCACATACTCTTCACTGATTACTCTGTATGTAGTCCATTTTGGTGGCAATGGAGCATATTGTGAAATGTGAGATCACTTGAAGGACTCAAGACAGATGAACATGCTAGATTCAAATGTTTGATGTAGCTGTAAATGGCTACATTTGGCTGTTGTCATGACTGTAGTCAATTCCAATAATCAATAAATGTGGAATAGTGTCAACTGCAAACCTATATGGACCACAATTTCAACTCATGCTATGATAAAAACACAATATCTGGTACAGCATTTTCAATATCACCCAGCAGTCTAAACTACTCATTAGATTAGTCAGGGGATGTCTATAATTAAACATTTTACACATCTACTCTTGAACTAATTTTTTATTGCTGCATTTTCTACAAATGTGGATGATACTGTCCCAAGAGAATATCTGGTAGATTTCCATATTAGGAGACAAGTCAATTCTTTTCCCAAAGCGGGGCGTCATCTTCCTGGAAAATTACAGATGTTTGTCAGACTAAAATGATCAGAAAAGGAAGGAGAAAAACACTAACATGACTCATTCAGATGAAAATAAAATGACAGGTATGACCTGTAAATAAGTAACTGCCCCAGGACACCATACAAAATGTAATTTTGGCACCTGCCACAGACTGATGATCCAATTCTACACAGCGATCATTGAGTCCATCCTTACAGCATCCATAACCATCTGGTTTGGTTCCTCCACTTCTCAAGAACAAGCCAAACTCCAGCGCATCATCAGGACAGCAGAGAGGATCATTAGATATAATTTGCCAACGTTTCAGGAGATGTACCCCAGTATGGTGAGGAAGCGCGCTGGCAAAATCACAGCTCACCCCCCACATCCTGGACATCTCTTTCAGACACTCCTCTCTGGCATAAGACCCAGGACCATATAAACCAGCACAACATGGCACACTAATAGCTTCTTCTCCAGAGCTGTAGCTCTTCAACAACAGTGGACACCTCACAGTCTAGCCCATAAACAAATCTGAACTGAGCTTCTAAATTTCACTGAACGGAACTGAAACTGGATTAAATCACAAAACAATACTGCTACATGTTGCTCCTTTGCACTATGCTTACTTGCACAGCTGTACAGATGTTCAATTTCTGTAAATGTTCATATCATCTGCACTTTCTGTATATTATAGTGTGTGCATATTGGTCTACTATTTATGTATCTCTTAGCTCCATCAGCTCTTTATTACTCTTATTACTTTAGTATTTTTAATTTTATTATTCTCTAATCTACTTACAGTTTATTGTGCTTGTTAAATGTCATACTTCGGTCGCTCTCACCAAGTCAAATTCCTCTTATGTGAAATATACTTGGCCAAATAAAGAGATTTTGATTCTGATTCTAAGCTCTGTCTGAATAGGACTATAGATTTTTTTTGTTTATTTTTACTTTTTCCTCACATAGGTAACAGTACAAAGTCCGTGGGCAGCACGGTGGCTTAGTGGTTAGCACGTTTGCCTCTCAGCGCTGAGGTCTTAGGTTCGAGTCCCCATCTGAGCGGAGTTTCCATGTTCTCCCTGTGTCTGTGTGGGTTTCCTCCAGGGTCTCCGGTTTCCTCCCACAGTCCAAAAACATGGAGGTCAGGTGAACTGGCTACTCTATAATTACCCTGGTGTGTGTATTAATGTGTATGTCCATGTATGAATGTATGCATGTCCAGATATGGTTGGTACTCTGTCCTCGGTGATCCCCCTAGTGCTCGATGCAGTCCTCCAGGTGGACGGTTGCTTCCGGTTGAGAGTACGCTGTGTGCGATTGGCTGCTGCTTCTCGCTGGAGTGTGTGTATATAAAGTGTGTCGATTGTAAAGCATCCTTGGGTGTCTAAAGGCGCTATATAAAAGTGTAATATGTATGTATAAAGAAGTATCCAGTGCCCATCAACAAATCAAAACTATATTGCATCTTAGAACCTTAGAACCTCTTACAACCTCTTTTTGCATTTGATTTGATTTTTATGCACTGTCGACATTCTCTCAAGCAGCTTTCCAACATAGCAATAGCTTTTCCAACAAACCTAAGAAAATCCACACATGCTGAGACACTTTTACTAAAGCAATATACTACAAGGATTGTTGGAGCCATGTCATAGGAGGTCCATGATTGGTTCCCCAAAGAATCTTTAAATAGTTCTTTAGACAATTGTCACTTGAAACTACTCAATTAAATTTGTTTTCATGGAACCAAACATGGATATTTTATAGCATCCCTTAGACTGGCACCTTTATTCTTAAGAGAATTAGTTTTTTGGGTAGGCAATTTTAAAGGACTTTCTTGAGTTTAAATTTTTGGTTTTAGAAATTAAATCATACATACTTCCCAGCATTGTTTCATTTATAATAGCCTTGGAAGCGAATTTGGTTAAACATTACTGTATGGTGCTGTTCATGAGACCTTCATATACTCATTATAACCACTGACATAAGCTTACATAAACAAGTGTAAAACCACATTCCATTAATAACCTTATTTCATAACAGTTGCCCTTTGTCAGTTTTATTAAAAATAGACAAAAGCAGCCTTCATGACAGATGGATTAGCAATAAGCATTTATAAATATGTAGGCTTAAACATTTAATAGCAAACAATAACAGTGACAACAGAAGTTGAAGTCCACGGTCATGGTCTAAGACAGGGTGCACAATGCTAGTCCTGAAGATCTACCATCCTGTAGAGTTTAGTACCAACCTTAATATTACATACCTTTTCCAGGTAATGAAGGCTTTCAGGGTCATCTGAAAATCACTAGGTGTTTGGTTCTGAACTCTTCATGGTCGATCTCCAGGACCAGGATTGAGAAGACTGGTCTAAAATCCATCACTGTCGCCTCTCTACCATTCTGTGACTTACAGCTGGATGAAACAACAACAATCCTGAAGGTGGACCATTATAGAGAGCCATTTGTACAACAAGTGGATGCCCTGCCAAATGGACACAGCAGGAAGAAAAACGGGATCGGGGGCTGTTGGGGTCAGGCGGCTGGACGACAAAGTGCAGTGGAGAGAGGGATTAGCACGATCTGTGCTGACAGGAGCGTTCACCACTGCCACTCACCGCAGTCACTCTCTAATGGATTACAGGCAGAAGTCAGGCCTCCTGGGACAGCTGGAAGCGGAAAATGAGAACGACTTAGATGGACAGGTAGACAGGTAGAAAAAATAAGATTATGAAAGCAAGAAAGGTGAAAACTACAAGTGAGACAAGATTTTTAATCTTTGTGCCTCCATTGTGTGTGTGTGTGTATATATATATATATATATATATATTTAGTGAGCACTCTAATGTTGTTGGGAGGCATCAATGTGCGAGAAGTCCACCTTCACTATGGCAGCTTTAGACCATAGGTTGTCAGCATTTTATAAAATGCTACCACCCTTCACTCGGTACCCTATTATCATGCCCTTTTGGACATCAGTCAAATCACATCCTTTGTCCATGATGATGGTTTTAGACTCTGCTACAACTGACTGGTGTGCTCACTTATTTATACATTCAGCAAACTGTCACATGGCATCTGTGACATGCCGGGCCAGGTTAATTCCAAACCATAATATTCTGATATGACTGTGTATAATATAAATTGAATCACTCTGTTATATTTGTATTATGGAGATATATATTAATTAATATTTACACATCCTACTATATTGGTGCCACTGGATGTGGGGGTGAGGTGGTTTATAAACTGTGCACTGACTAATGGGCTAAGATCCTGCTTTCTTAATATAATTAGACGGGTTTAAAACCCCCATCATTGGACCCCCAGCAGTGGAGCTGCATTCTTAAGAGTGAGGGAGCTCAATTCACTATCTCGGGGGTGTGTCCAACATCAGTACCTGATCTCAATGATAGTCTAATGGCTGAATACAATCAGATCATTGCAGCAATGTTCCAGCATCTATTTACAGTCTTCTCAGAAAAGTTACATGAAGCTGCTAAAGTAATGGTGGACTAACTCTATCAATACCTTTGATATCAGAAGAAATGATGCTAACAATGCTACAATTTGTGGACACATAATGTATTGTTCTGTGTAGTTTAAGCACACAGAACTATGTCATGAAATTAATGAAGTAGAGAGCTGATGCCTGGACCTAACAGTTTATAAGTTCCACTGTCCGTGATGTTGGATGTTTTCTAACCAAAAAGTGGCAATATTCATTTTGAACAAGAGTGCAGGTTAAGGCCTTTGCCTCAGTGGGGTGAATGGGTTCCTACTGCCCAGCTGTGAAATGCCACCACAATTAAGAAACCCTCAGCCAAGTAGACGGAGGCGCTGTGGGTGGTGTAGACCTCCACTGTTGGCTAGAGCAGACATATTCACTAAGATCAAAAACAAGAAATCAGGTAAACAAAGTTGATTCAAGAGCACTGTTGCTAAAGCTTCTCATAAGCTTTCCTGCAGACTTTGGTACACAAGTCACACCTCACATTTCTTATGTTTTCAGTACAGAGTTAATGCTAAAACTGTCCTACACTGATATTAACCTTTATTTTTGTTTTAGAATACTTTAATGCATTATTAAAATTTCAAAATGTGCCATTTGCTCCCCAGTCTATTCCAGCCCTATAGAAATCAAAATTGGCATGTTTTGAAGTCCTCAAGGCGTGATGTCACATCCATGAATGCATTTACATACTACCACTGACTCAGTCTGCAGTACTTTAGCCCACTTTTTCATGCTGAAGGGATTTAACTGTGGTACTGTAGTGCCATTTTTTAGTTATTCTGAGGAAAATCATTAAATTGTGCTCTTTGTGGCTGTCAGGCAGCAAGTGCATTTTATTAGGCTTTTTAAACAGCAATAAAGTAAACATACAACAGAATGTTTAAACTCAGTCTAATTATATTTTTTATGACATCCCTTAGGATATATTCAAATTTGCCCTTACAACAACAAAATTGTCAGCATGCAAATTACTGCAGCACATATGTATAAAACACTAAATATAAGCATTATTTTTAAAACAAATGTTTTAAGATTTATTTTATTGCATTATTCTATCTCACATTTCACCCAGGGCTGGAGTTAAACATAGGGCCCAGCCTATTTCAATTTAACTGCACTGTTACATCTCTTAAACACCAGAGCGGAGAGGGAGTGAAGTCATGCATCATTTCACAAAGTTGGAGTGTTGGTGCTCTCTCTAGCACAAGCTCTTCACAGAGGTGATCAGGTAGGCACCTCCCTTCATTAAGGTTTCTCTAAATTAAGCCCACAATACCAGAAGGCTTAACAGGGAGGTATGGCATCCTGGGCCCACCACACTCCAAGTTCATTTCATATACCTATCTTTTCAGTATCCTTTTAATTGTAAATCCACATCAACCTCCAAGGCTGTACCTAACCCAACTGTCACTGTTAATGCATGCTCAGTGCTATTATTTCCATGTGGACTCTACGCACTTCAGTGACAATCATATACTACACATTCACACTACATTTATAAATCCACACTGGCTTCCCTGTTGACTAAGGCTGTACATAGCTCTATTGGCACTGTTAATACATGTTCAGTGCCACCAGTTACACATGCACATTATACAGTACGTAAACCCACTATATACTCACGCATCAGCAATAACTGTAAGTCCACATTGGCTTCTCCAGTGATTAAGACATACCTAGCCACACTGGCACCATTAATGAAATCATATTTACACCTACCTTAGTTGAGGTTGATCAGTTTATAACACGTTGGAGTCAATAGTTTTGCTTCATTAGTTTAAAACTGGAGCTGCTAATATTCCTAAAATAATGTAATACTCAACTCAATAGATTAACAGTTAAAGTAGGCAAAGTTTAAAACAACCAGTGAACCTAATAGAAAAATATAGCATAAAGAATTATCATAAAATTAAAACGACTGGGATAAAATAAAATGCAAAAATCAAGACGAGTTTAACGACACAAGTGGCATGGTTTGTGGCATGCATGAGAGTAATACAGAGTGTGGCTTTTTTTAAATAATGTTTCTCTAACTGCAAGCCTCATTCATTCATCTTCTCTCTTTAATGGTTTTGCTGCTTTGGCTAAGGAGCAATAGGAAACACGTGCTGTTTTTGCTTTTCTAGGCAATCCTTTCCAAGCCACATCAGTGGGTGTTTTTTTACTAAGGCTTTAGTTCTGTCTCTGTGGTGTTATGATTACTGAGACCACTTAAAAGTCTGCCCATCTCTCTCATTATGATAAAGGAACTCTGTAGTGCACGCTGGGGAGCAGAGCCTTGGTTTACCCTGCTGAGCAATAACCACAGTGATGTCTGGAAAGGGAGTTTAAATCATCTAGAGCAAACTGCCCTGCTGCTAGATCAGGCCTCTACACTGGTTAAACTGGTGAATATAAGTGACCAAAATACTTTAGTCATGACTTCTGACTGACAGAAGCAAGATCATTAAAGAGCCCATATTCTTCATTTTTTTATTGTATTTTTTTATTATTTATATCCCCCCTGATTCATACTGGCATGGTTTTAAATACCAAAAGTCATTCTTTTTTACATGATCACAACTAAACTGTCATGATTCTGTAGAATTGTTGAACAGGCTGTTTTGGTTACTGTGCCTTTAACATTGGAAAATGTAACTTCTCTGACTTGTGCTTTGTCTGACAGCAGTCCTTATCACTGTAATGTGAATGGGTGTTAATATGTAAATATGTTCATGCTTGTGGAATAGTTTCTATACATGAACAGGGAGTGAATGTTTTGAAACTTTTATCATGTTTACACAGTACTCATTTATAATCAAACTCCATAAAATATTTGCAATTTTCTAGCATATTTTCCAATGCATCCTGCTGTGCACCTCTTAAATGATGATTCCTACCTTTCCCAGCTTTTGTGGAAATTTCTTACTTGGAATTATCAGCAGGATTTAATAATGTACAAAAAAACATGATTTTAATGTGGATAAATTGTACAGTATGTAAAAAGACTTTCTATCAAAATATAAATGTTTTTCTGTATAGGTACAATTTTTGTGAGTGGAGAGAAGATGGGAGGAGAGGAGAGGTGAGGTGGGGTGTTTGATGTAAGACTCCAAAAATGTATGATAAAAAATATATAAACAATTTCTATGATATAAACAATTTAAAGCAAATAAGATTGCACACTTTTTCACAGCTGATGGCTGTTCAGTGAAATAGGCTTGTAAGTAAGCAAAGCTAGGTGGTCCAGAACAGCACTGGGCCATGCTAATCTGATAAACACAGTCAGGCCTGATGCTAGCTCTCCATTAGCTCCTTCTAAAGCCGTTTACCTGAGTGACACCCTAGTGTTTCAGTAAGATGAGAACACACAGGAGAGTAGAGATAAACACCAAGATCTGCACTCACAATCCATTCATCCCTCCCAGTCTCTCTGCATCTCAACCTCTCTACCTCTACTTCTTAGTATCCTGCTGCTAAATGCTTCAGCATGAATAGCTCTTCATTCAGACCTGGCCGTGATCCCTCTCCTACTGCACCTGCAAGTGTGAGAGATTAAGAGCAAGGTGAGAGCAACTTTACTCCATTCTACCAAATGAATTGGCTGTTTGTTCTCACAAGAGAGGAACAGCCTTCAAGGAACTTGACAGAATGAGATTTGTTTGGTATGTATAAGCCATTGCTAAGTGCATGTAGAGAATTTGATCTGAGTAGGTGCTACACACAGGTTTCTACCATGTGGCACTGAGGCTAGACTGGGTTTCAAGCACATTTTCTTGTGCAAACATTCTTTGTTATGAATATGTCAGCAATACTCTCATAAGACTGTATTTAATTAGCTCTGATGAGTCTCTGCAACACAAGAATAATGACTTCTGATCTTCATACGTAAGCTATCTACTTTCATTTTGAACTTGGAAAGCTGTTATGAGTGGCACTGAGATTGAATGGCTTTACGTTTTTCCAATTTTTCAGTTCATTTTCTCTGGCATATCTGAAAAAGAGCTTAAAGACAAGAATTTAAATGATTTCTGAATCTGTCTTCTCATTTCAGTTCATAGACGGAAACCTATTATTTTGACTGAAATGCTCAAACTAATGACCTCAAACTAAAATCATATCATATATAGCAGTGGTTGATCTTGATAGGGATTCCCAAAGGTCATATCACATATATGCACTGTATAGAGTATTGTAGTCAGAGAATGTTCATGGATAAAAACATAATATCCTACACAATAGAGCATGCCAATGTATTGCAATGTAACAGTGGCCAAGTGGGTCAGTGTAATTACTGAAAAAAGAGTATTCTATTACAAATAGCTTCTCTGCAATTGTAATTGGAATACTTTACCTTTTCCCAGGATGTAATGAGGAATCTCATTATTCATTGCTTCTAAATTACAATGTAAAACCAACCAAAAACCAGCATTGAACAAGTGTTTACTATAGACGCTGAATACAGCATGTTGATGTAGATCTGCAAAGCATCATGGTCAAAAATCAGTGGTGGGTTAATTCTACAGTAAATGTATTTTTCCTGTAAATTAAAAAGTTATTTTAAGTGGGCATTTTTTTAGGATGACCAGATCCGAGATGATGAAAAAGAGGACACCTCAGCAGGTTTTTTTTGTGCTTGAACATAAATTGTTGTCATTATGATTTATATAATTACGATTTATATTTTATTGATAATTACAAGTTACTATTAATAATATACTATTAATAACTATGAAATTTATAATATTAATGATTAATATTAATCATTAATAAAATATTAATACATTACATATTATTAAAAATAATAAACGGTTAAAAGCATGTAGCAAAATTATTACACAATCATTTTCAGTCAACTTCACTTCAGCTCATTATCACCAATGTTACACTTATGTTTGGACTGTATGGTCAATAAACCTCATTTACACAAAATTATACCTCATTTTTGAGCAAAAATAAGCAGAAATTCTGCGGCGGCGGCCAATCACATGTTAGCAAGAAATGGCAGAGCCAATCGGTGAGCTTGTAGACGGCCTAAAGGGAAACTGGCTTGGATTTCTGCTTGGGTCCTAATGCTCGCCCAAGTACATTTAATATAGCGTAACATCTCACTGAAGCGTACCGAACTGAATAGTGAGAGGGTAAGACTAATTTGTGAACGGAACGCTTCTCGAGTAAAATAAAAACCCGGACGTTTGTGAAAAATGTTTTTTAAGTCTCAAAAAGATGACATGTCCGGGTAAAAGAGGACGTCTGGTCACCCTACATTTTTACAGCTTTTGAATTTTTTTTTCTGACAGCATATTTTGCACTAAAAGAGATGTTTTATGCAGGCATTTGAGGACCCAACATCTTTAGAAAGTCAACGTACATCCTTCACAGTCGAGCAAATGATGAGGATCTAATTTTACACTTAAACCTGCATTTTACCAGAATGCATTTTTAAAACCTTCCTGAGAAGATCTGAATTACAGACTTTCTTCACCTTTGTCTGAGTAAGGAAATGTTACTCAGTATTTTGGAGCTCTATGTTAATTTAGTCATTTTGTGATGTAAAGGTACATAATGTTCCTGATAAGAATAAAATTTAAAGTTAGCTGTTATGTTAATTAACTGTTAGCTTCAGCAAACTGTTACAGAGCCCATAGCTAGTTAGCATGTAAGCTAGTGTGTGTAATAGTATCAAAATGAACTATTAGCACATTAGATTTTACTATGTGGAGACATGTAGTTGATAACATTTTCATTTTGTTGTCAGTGTAACTGTATTTGATCAATTAAACTTTTGTGTGGAGGCTACAGTAATGTGGTATTGTAATGCACATAGCCTAGAGATGTACATTGTTAGCCTTTGTGTGTGTAACTGTTCTAAGCATCAGCAGGTTATGTATGGCTCTACTGCTGGTGGTATTAAATGGCCTCACACTGCTTGTTCTCCTTGTTCTATTCAGAGCATAACAGCATAAAAATCATTATGGATGTATTCAAGTCTTCTCCTTCTACTCCTATGCTATAACACAACATTTACAAACAGTGGATGTATGTGTATGTACGCGAGACATGGTTTATTCCATTGTTACTCATGAGCCAAACTGCTAAACTCCAGAGTAAAGTGTCAGTATTGACCGGTGTCAGCATACAGGCTCCATAAGACTGTCCTACAGGAATCTAAAAACAAGAGGTGACAGGGTGACCTTAATGGTGCCAGACTGGAAAAGGTCAGGCAAAATGCCAGCCACATATCTCATTTACATAAAGGACGAGGATGGCAGGGAGGGGAGCAGCTACATGGAATTGCACTATTCAGTTTTATTCAACTCGTTTCAGTTTTATTTATAAAGCTGTTTTTACAGATATTGTCCCAAAGTAGTGTCCCAGAAAATGAATGTCCAGCCCTGTAATAAGCAAGCTAGGTAGGTGGTGGCAACACCTACAAATAAGAAACACTCAAAATCCAATGTACTTTACCAGATTCAGTTGCAAATTAGACACTTTATTCCCAAATAATATGTACAAAACTGGTATATGAATAAATGCCCATTTTATGGGCTACAAGCATGGAGAGGGAGCATTTGAATGAGGGCTACATAAAAGTTGGGAAAATCACAAAAATATAGATGGAGAAATTAGAAGTTATATATTGGAGTCAATTTAGTAATATTTCATCGTTGTTTATCAACAATATACCCCATCTCTGACTTCTTCAATCTAATTTGCACCCAGTCTGAGATTAGTCTAGTCTACAGTATGATTAATGTCAACTATGATGTATCCAGTCAATAGCAATTCCAGCAAGTTGCTGAGGTTCTGGATTTGCATATGATACCCTTTTCACATTTGTTTTCATGAGACAGTGGGATTTTAGGATCACAAAAAACTGAAGATAAATATCAAAATGAAAACTCTTAAAACAATCTGGACGACCAATTTGGATGTATACAGGTTGGATATAAGAACATGCTAGTTCTGCAATATGAATATAAGGCAGTGTTACTGCTCATAGGTGTCCCAAGTGTACCATCCCCAAGAAATACTAATACACTCCATTCCAGATTAATTTGAGCAATGTATATTTAAGTTGTCTTAAAGTAAGCATGCAGACAAATGACTATTCAGTCTAATGTTGTGGGTCTACATGCTCACATTACAGTGGAACGCACAGGCCATGAGGTTAATAAAGCCAGCGCCAGCAGTAAATCACCAGCACTTACACTTTTATTTTCAAGTAGGAAATCAACAAAATGGTGAGGACTTCTCTCTCTCCTTTTGCTTTATTGCATGACAATCGATTTAGAGAACAGGCCACTGCAGGTTAAGTAACATAATGAGATGATGTGCTAGACAGTTATTTTCATGCTTTTACTGTGAACAGTGAAATTGATCTTAAGAGGATTGCACATCTTAAATGCTAAATAGTAGTTATTGTCTCTATTACTAAAGAATCTGGTGTGTGGAGAGGAACAAAGGCCACTTAAAATTGAGTCTTTTTGCCAAACATTCCACAGCTAACCCCTGAATGGTTTGATCAAATATCCGATACATTTTTAATCAGATTTTTTTTTAATTACCATATTGTCAACATGGCTCCTGACACCAACATGCATCCTGGCACCTCTCAGGCCGGCACTCCGCATACATGGATCACACACTGCACGTAGGGCCTCAAACGTGGACGAGGGCACCACTGAAGTCTCGGCTGTGCACCCTCTGCCCCCCACCAGGTGCAGACTTAAGTGATGGAAGGAGGCAGGATGGGGGCACACTAAGTATTTGTGCTTAGGGCACCCACATGCCTAGCACCGGTACTGCTCAGGAGACACATCTGCATCCCAGCACCTCCCATGACACTTTCTCCCTTCACAGCACTTTCTCACCTGTCCTCCAGAAGTCAACTTCACTAGAGTACTGAATGAAAGCACTGATCAGACACAACTGCACTCACTCAGCCTCATCATCTTAGCTTTTATCAGCTCATTGCAGAGCATGGTCAGCCCTTTGCGGATGTTAAGCCCATTTCTCTACAGCTCAAACCTCTAGTAGTAATGTTTGCACCTCTCATGTGTTTCAGGTTTTTTTTTCTTCCAAGGACTATTCTTCAGATACTCTTTGTGTTCTTCCTGGTCTTCCTGAGTTTATTTAAGCTACATTTCTTTCCCCTTTTGTATAATTTAATGTCCTTGCGCATGGCTGCCTGAGTTCTTCTTTCACAGATATCTTACTCATTACTGACTTTTTTCTGTGAACTTTACAGACAGGAGTTTATGCCCAACTAAAACAATAACAACAACACACACACACACACACACACGCACGCATGCACACACACACACACACGCACGCATGCACACACACACACACACACACACACACACACACACACACACACACACACAAAAAGAACCCCAAAAAAACTTAAACTTTTAATGTATTCAATGTAACAAGTACTTTTGGACCATTTAATTTGGTCCATTTATCATTAATTGGTCCCAAAATGTAAAGGGCAGCTGTTATGCTTAAGTGATGTAGAAAATTAAAAATCTGAAAAAAATGAAAATACATTTTTGACCGCAACATGTGACATTAACAGATTCTAAGCTCTCAAATGAATTCAATTATATAGCCTCACTGTTCAGTACACAATAAAGATTAGGTAAACGAAGGGTTAACAAGATTTGGGAAGTGACACCAATGACAGGATCCTAACAATAAGTTCAGTGAAGTATGAGAAGTGAATGTATTGGTCTAAAAAAATTTGTAAAATGGAGATAAAATACACTTAATATGAAAGTAAACATCAGCATTAAAACATCAACATTAAGATTGCTTTCGAGTGCACTCAACTTTTTGTAGCACCTTTCATTTTATTTGAGTGAAGCCATAAAAATTCACTTTGAACAAGAAATGCGTGAGTGTGAAGAACCTTTTCATGGTTTAATGAACCTTCACATAATATGAAATGATAATGTACAAAGTTATGACACATTTTAAAGAGTTTAAAAGTTTTTTTATGTTGTATGTGTGATGTTGTGCCAAATGGTAAGCAGTCCAAAGAATGAGTATTTATTTATTTTACACTGATATGAATTTAGCTTTATGTTTAAAAATAAATAAACAAAAACTTAAAAGGTGCATCAGACTGGCAAGAGAAAAATATTCTAGCCTTTAAATTTGTATTTTGAACTTCTAAATAAACATGAAAGAGGACAAAATATAGTTGGATGAAAGTACAAATATTCAGCTGTAATAATACTCAAGTGAGATACAAATCTTCTAGAATAATTCTCAAGTATAGTACTCAAGCGTTTTCCAACTCTAAATATGGTTAAACCATCAGGAACTGTGCCAAGCTTGTTCTCACTCAGTAAAATCTCTTGACCTCAGTATGACCCATAGTGACCCCTGTCACCTTCACTGTATCTTAACAACACCATTTATCAGCAGCTCTATAATGAGACACATGAGGAAATAATGGGCAGTAAAATTAACATTACACACCGTAAAGGGCAAATGTGATGGGTTTAGGCCTAAATTGGATTGTGCAGAGACACACAATGGTCACAACCATCAGATTTATTATATCAGGTCTTTTAAAATATTCAAAAAATTATCATATTGTCTCACAAATTATACAGTAGAAAAACTTCAATTATAGACTAATTAATATTCATTTTGCTCTCCAATTACACTTGGAAATGAGAAAGGTAGATTCATTTAGTACAATCAGATCTAATTAGCACAGACTGATTCAGTTCCAGCACATCTCATAGTTTGTCCAGCCACAATGGTGTATTTGATACTTCCTAATCATGTCCGTTTGAAAAGACATTGCATAACTAGTACAGTAACAAGAATGGACAAGACAGCTGAAGCAAAGTTGGGAGGAGTAAACATGGCCATTGGGACGTGAATGATTGGACTATGTCAACACCAATGAAGAGCTATTGTGCAAATCATTCCTAGTCATTCAGTCCAGTAAATTACTTGTGAATATCTTTTGTAAAGATGGCAGCTATAATTGCTTTGCATCAATGAAGTGTATCATCAATGAGCTGGGTTTGAGTGAGTGAAAAGAGAAAGTGAATAAGAAGACAATAAGCAATTAAATCAGATTATAAGCACTTGAATACTATTGAAGTGCCATGTACCTGATTATTTCACATCAGTATCAATGGGTTGTGACAACTATCTCAGATATTTATCACAAGTTATACACTGAAGGGATCGTTGGTAGAGGTGCACTTACAGTAATAGATCAACATAAAATAAAATGTGAATGAACGTTACACTTATATAGCACCTTTCTCAAACCCAAGGACACATTTACACACACACCAGTGAGAAGTGGAAGCCAATTTTGCACAGCGTACTCTCAACCGGAAGCGACCATCCACCTGAAGGACTGCATTCAGCACTAGCGGGATCACCCAGGTCAGAGTTCCAACCATATCTGGGCATACACACACACATACATACACAGACATACACATTCATTCAAACATGAGTATCCAATTCACCTGATCATCATGTTTTTGGACTGTGGGAGGAAACCGGAGTCCCCGGGGGATGGGGACTCGAACCCAAGACCTCAGCACTGAGAGGCAAACGTGCTAACTACTAAGCCACCGTGCCACCCAATAAAATAAAATGTACACAGATTTGTTACCCCAGATAGCAAAAGTCAAGAAATGTTTGGAATCAAAATCTTGTTTCTTTAGATTTGAGCTGGACCTGAACATCTAACATTATTAACAAACACTAGAACTCAGTCGTCACCTAAATAGCCCAGTCATTTCTATGCAAAATATACCATCAAAGCTCCTCCCAGACCACATCCATCTTAAACATGGCTTCTGTTTACAAAGCAGTCCTGAGTAAGAGAACATGGATGCTCATGATCAGCTGTATGGAGAGGGTTACTGTGTCTTATAACACAACAAGTAGTCTATGCAAACGTCTTAAATATCTGGATGCATTTAGTGCTGTATTTTTAAACAAATTGGTCCCTCGGTGTATCCTGTGGGCGGTACTCAGTGAGTATGGGGTACTGGGCTCTTTGCAAAGGGCTATCCAGTAACTATACAAGCGAAACAGGAGCTTGGTCCGCATTGCCGGCAGTAAGTCAGACTGGTTTCCAGTTGAGGTTGGACTCCACCAGGGCTGCCCTTTGTCACCGATTCTGTACATAATTTTAATGGACAAAATGAAATGTGTCCAGTTTGGTGACCTCATTATTCCATATCTGCTTTTTGCAGATGATGTCCTGCTGGCTTCATCAGATCAGGACCTCCAGCTCTCAGTGGACCAGTTTTCAGCTGAGTGTAAAGTAGCTTGATGAGAATCAGTACCTCCAAATCTGAGACCATGGTACTCAGCCGAGAAAAGGTGGTTTGCTTTCTCCAGGTTGGGAGGATGTCTTTGCCTCAAATGGAGGAGTTTAAGATGTACAGGGTCTTGTTCACGAGTGAAGGTAAGAGGGAGTGGGAGATCAACAGGAAGATCAGTTCAGCAGCCACAGTGATGCGGGCTGTGTACTGGTCTTTGAACTGGTGAAGAGAGAGCTGAGCCAGAAGGCAAAGCTCTCTGTTTACCTGTTGGTTTATGTTCCAACCCTCACCTGGTCATGAGCTTTGGGTAATAACAGAAAAAATGAGATCGCAGACACAAGCGGCTGAAATGAGCTTTCTTTGTAAGGTGTCTGAGCTCTCCCTTAAAGCACTTTTCCATCAACACGGAACCGGCACCGTTCTGGTTCACAAACCTAATTTTGAACCGTTTGGTGCATTTCCACCAACAAAAATACGGCCCTGAACCAAGAACGATCATTCGCAGCGGGAACCAAAAAATACTTGGTTTTTCTGTGCAAACCAAACGCGCCTGCGCACTCAATGCAAGAAGATGGTGACGTACACTCTCAGAAAAAAAGGTAGCATTCTGTACCTATAATGGTACAATCGCTTGTCACTGTGGCAGTACCCCTCAAGGGTACGGATGTATACTTTTATCAATAGTGACAAATGCGCACCCTTACTATTTGTACCTTAAGGGAAGAATTTTGTACCCTTGGAGACAAAATAGTACCTTTCCCACCCTGTGGTTGCAGGTACAAATGGTGTACCTTTTTCAAACGGTACATATAGGTTCCCATAGGGTACTGCCACAGTGACAAAATCAAATGTACCTTAAATATGACAGATTTGTTCCTTTTTCTGTTCTTTCAGCCAAACGAAATCTGCTTTCTTTGAACATGATGATTTTGGTCACACTATTTGAAAACCTCAAAGCTAAGATGGTGCTTCATCAATGACTCTTAATGACTGCAAATATTTTCTTTTTTTGCCTCTACACATTTGTAGACCTTTGCCCTCAATGTACAAACTAAAAAATAGGAGAAGATCTGCTTCTGGTAAACTAAAGCAAACAATTTAACATTACATGTTTCATAGAAGCATCTGTTGTTGTTTTACTTGACTTGTTGTCAATGGAAATGATACATTTTAAAAAGAGTGAAGCATTCATAAGTACATTCATGTACTTTTCTAAGTTTGTACCTACACAGGTACAAAATAGTACTGTGCAAGTTTGATTATGTACCTTTAGAGGTACAGTTACTGATGGGGTACAGTTTTGTTCTTCAAAGTACAGATTTTGTACACTCACGTACCTTTATTTCTGAGAGTGTAGCATACAATGGTCCATTGAAGAAACTCAGTTTTTGTTATCTGTTTGGTGTTCTCCGGAGTTTCAGGAGAAACTTGAGGG
>BRDA01011162.1:39393-63240 GCA_036984385.1 Crenuchus spilurus | reverse complement strand
ATCTGGTAAACGCTCGTAAACACGAGAACCACGTTTACAAACACAGTGAAGTGTTCAGTTTAGAACAGAAGGGAGCAGGTCCTAAAGAAGCTAAAAAAGGACTACAGAGATTCTAAAAAGGAGCTATCGCGCAGTGGAGCTGGACGAGGGAAGACAAGATTTGACTTGTGAAGTGACACAAACATTTGCACCAAGAGCACAAATGCTCGCAAATGGTCTATGCACTCCACCATCTTTGCTTATAATTACACTTTGTTGATGATGTACACCATGACATATCCTCGGTTCAACTAAAACTAGTGGAAATGAGTGCTGGTTTACTAAAAAGCACAGAGGTTCTCATAAGCCCAAACAGCATCAGTTCAAGAAACAGAGTTATTTTGGTGGAAAAGTGCTCTTAGAGATAGGGTGAAGATTTTGGACATCTGGGAAGGGCTTGGAGTAGAGCCACTGCTCCTCCATGTCAAGAGGAGCCAGTTGAGGTGGTTCGGGCACCTAGTAAGGATGCCTCCTGGATACCTCCCAGGTGAGGTGTTCCAGGTATGTTCAGTTGGGAGAAGACCTAGGACATGCTGGAGTGATTATATCTCTCAGCTGGCCTGGGAACGCCTTGGAATCCTCCCATATGAGCTGGAAGAGGTGGCTGGGGAGAGGGACGCCTAGTCTTCTTTGCTTAGGTCGTTACCCCCACGACCTAGATACGAATAAGCGTAAGATGATCGATGGATTAGGGTGACCAGACGTGCTCTTTTACTCGGACATGTCCTCTTTTTGAGACTTACAAAACTGTCCAGGCGGAATTTCAGAAATGTCCGGGATTTTGTTTATTAGAGCTTACATCAAATTTTGGGAAGCTTTTCATTCACAAACTAGTCTCGCCCCCTCCCTCCTTACTCTGTTCAGTTCACTTGAGAGAGAAGGGGGCGTGGTGAATTAGCCTAAAACTCTCTGATTGGACGGTCTGACTGTAGAGCTACTGTTATTGGTCGATAGCCTTCTCTGTACACATTTCATTGGTCAGTCTGCACCAGTAGCTTTGTTTACAACAGCCAAAGCACATGTACCCACCTCGAGCAGCTCTGCCGAAATGTAAAAGTAAGTTCTTGGATTAATTAAAAAAGAAATGTTTATGTTTTCGTCTTTGTCTCAGTCCATATGAAGCTGAGTGCCTGACGTGTAAAGCTGGGACTTACGTTTTTGTAGTGAATAGAGGTGTAAACGACCTACAAGCACACACCAGCAGTGAGGGGTGAGAGCTCATGATCCAAAATCAGTTTTTAAAATCTAAAATCAGAGTTTTTAGTAAATCAGAGTGCAGCAGAGGTGTCTGTGCATTTCACACGGTTAAGCACCACAAAAGCTACAGGTCAGTGTTCTGCATATCTGACTTGTTAAGAAAGGTTTTCACAGATTCCTAAACAGCTAAAAAAGTTCTGAAGTACTCAGTCAAAGACAGAATTGTTATACATCACAGTCATGTCATGGAAATGTGTAATTTTGTTGTTGCATATTTGAAATGTAAAATAGTTTAAATAGCATTTAAGGGCAGTGTTTTTTTTTCCTGAATGTTAGTCATTAAGGGCCAATAAAGCTCTTTTTCATACCCCCCCCCCCCCCACCGGGTTAGGTGTTTTCTTTTTCACCATCTCAGATCTGGTCACCCTAGGATGGATGGATGACTATTTAAGTGAATATTGAGTTATACTGATTGTCAGCAAAGACGTTTATGACTAAAAATGCAAAATTTTAACTATCCATCATCTTATCTGCTGAATCCTGATCACAGTTAGTCCCCTACATCCTCAGAAGAGGTACTAGTTTAAGATCAACACCTTACACTAACCTCTTAAATCACTTTCTAAAGTTGCCAGTAATTGAATTCTAAAGCATACACACAGTCTCAGTCTTAGGAGTAGGGTGTCAAAACTGTTTGGTATTGATTTAATTTAACCACTTATGTCTATTAAGTTAATGTGCTGGGCCATAATTCACTTTTCCTCACAATAATAAGCAGATAAGAGTGCAGATCACGTTGTCTGTCCTAAGGAGATTATGTGAGTTCAGGCTCTTCAGTCTGGATGTTAAATTAGGTTCCATAAAGTCACTGTCAGCTCTTTCTATGTCTGTGTGCACATATAACATTTGCCTCTCGCTGCAGGAATAAAAGGATTTTACTATCACATATCGTAGGCTACATTGCAAATTATGCTAAATGTAGGTCTAATACAAACCTTTCAAAGCTAGCTAGCCATGTAAGTATGAAAGACATTTCAGTAATTTCACTTATATAAGAAAGTCTTCTCAGTTTTGATGATGCGACTATTATGTTTACCTTTAATGGTTATAATGATCATTTCAAGTCCTCAAAACTGTTTGAGGAGTTATATTTCACTATTGTAGACACCAAAACAACAGTTTGTCAGAATTGCATCACAACATAATTGCCTTTACAGTGTGGGCGGCTTCCTGTGACCACTAATGAAGGATGACCAATACAATGACTAGAGGACGGCATCGAGTAAAAATTCCAGCAGTGGTCTACTCATACCAGTGCAACACATTAACACACCACCACCACATCAGTGTCACTGCAGTGCTGAGAATGATCCACCACCCAAATAACACCTGGTCTGTGAGGGTCCTTATCATTGAAGAACAGGGTGACATGAGGTTAAGGACGTATACAGAGAAACAGATGGACTAGTCTGTAATTGTAGAACTACAAAGTGAATTATGCATATATTAAATACCGCATGTGGACATCTAGCATTAGCAGTTAATTTGAGGGTGTTAGTAGGTACACCTAACCAAACTGGGATCTGTCAACATCTGATCTTTACAACACATTTGTAGAAGTGTATTATGGCAAATACAAAGAAGTAATCTGAAGTTGTTGATGCCAATCAGAATCAATACTGAGCTCTGCAGCAGTGACACTGTCTTACCTCACACTTCCTGTAAACACAGTGAGAGAGAGTTATTTACAGAGAGTGCTTGGTCTTGAAATGTCTTGGTGTATATGTATAAACACTGTTTTTTGAAAGAATGCATCCTCTACTCTTACACAGACAGACATATAATAATACAAAGTGACAAGGCCCACAGAGAGAGGAAGCAAGAATATAATAACCTGTATATCATGGCTAATGAGTGTCTCTCTCTTTCTCTCTTGAGTGTACTTACTGCTTTATTCAGAATGAACAAGAACAAAGAACAAAAATCCAGAAAGACCGTTCTGGCTAAAGCAGAGGCATATTTAAAGGTGATGTAATACTGCCATCTTGTGGACATTTAAAGTACATTACCTTCTCCAGTTGTTAGGTACCAATCAAACTCTGCTCAAAATACAGATTGTAAACATGTCTGCAGTCTGAAGCAATCAACACTATATACAGACTAGCATGTGCTCTTGTTGTTTTGTGGCTTTTTGCTCTGCCAATGAGTGTTTCTTCTGTGATGATTTGGTTAAAGGACTTCAGAATAATGGCGTAAGCACTGTATTAGTTATATTATACTGCCCTCTAGTGTTTCACTGGCATAAACACCACTCTTGATTATTTACTTACTTGCAGTACATGCAAGAGCCATGTTAAGAGTGTATGTTATGCTGGTGAGAATCTAGATAATGGGCACCATCTTGACATGGAGGTTTGGGTGCAAATTAAATTAGCATGCATAGATGGAAGATTAGAATTTTCTAAATAATTAGCTCAGGACTCATTTCACACTCACACACACACACACACACACACACACATCAAAAAGTTAATTTATTTCAGTAACTTGATTAAAACAGTGAGACTCACATACAGTATTATATAGATTCATTACACACAGAGTGTCTATTTCAAGTGTTTATTTCTTTTAATGTTGATTATAGTCTACAGTCAATTAAAACCCAAAAGACAGTATAAAAAAAAATAGATTATATAAGACCAATAAAAAAATGTTATGGTAGCCCAGGTTGTTTTGATAGCAGCCTTCTGCTCATCTGCATTGTCTGGTCATCTCTCATCCTCCTCTTAACGATGCCATATATACTCTCTATGAGGTTTAGGTCAGGTGAGTTTGCTGGCCAATGAAGCAGAATAATACTGTGGTTATTAAACCAGGTATTGGTACTTTTGGCAGTGTGGGCAGGTGCTAAGTCCTGCTGGAAAATGAAATTCACATTTCCATAAAGCTTGTCAGCATGAAATGCTCTAAAATGTCCTGGTTGACGGCTGCACTGACTTTGGTTAGGAAGATGTCTAATGTTTCATGAAAAGGCTGTATATAGATATAGTCCACCTGGGTCTTAATGTGATGTAAACTTGTGGCTGGTTGTCTCAATTAATTCCACTGCTCTTTGTACATACACCAACTTTCACCACTGCACACTCATTTATGGTTTAAGCCACGCCCACATTTACTTCACAATTTTAAAAAATTTGCGAATCACTAATGAAGTCAAAGTTGTTATTATTGTCTGTACTGACAGTTCAGTGCTTTTGAATTCATGACTATGCAAATTTAATAAATCTGTAGCACTGCACTGGAAGATAGTGCATTCTTTTAAAATGCAGGGAAAAATAAATTACTGGATATTGTTGTTGGTATCAGTCAAGCCAAGGTGTCTTCATTATGAGCCCCAAAACAAAAATTACTAATGATTTGAGCATTACATATCAGAAACCAAGCCAAACTAGTTGCTGCAGTTTCATCTTTGATCTTGAATATTTGAATAGGTGTTGATGAAATCTTGTCTTGACTAATGACTCCAGCAGGACGATGTTACACAGAAGAGGCCAAGCTTGTGAACTCTTAGCCAACGTGCTATCACGTTCAGTGAGATTCAATTAAACTAATGACTGGAGATCAGATGAAATACTGCATAATGGCTGGTGTGGGTTATGTTAGGTGAGAACTGGAAGCTGATACAAAGCAAGTGCAGATTGAGGTTTGACACACATGCACACCACTCCCTTTTGTAATCCAATTTAATCTGTATGAGGCGCCACTGGAATCAGGGGCAAAGGGCTGATATGTTTGTCCTGTGTAATGGACACTGTTCAA
This sequence comes from Crenuchus spilurus, assembly GCA_036984385.1. Classification (NCBI taxonomy): domain Eukaryota; kingdom Metazoa; phylum Chordata; class Actinopteri; order Characiformes; family Crenuchidae; genus Crenuchus; species Crenuchus spilurus. Next base: position 58,185 of record BRDA01011162.1, on the reverse strand, counting down.
ATGTGACCAGCTAAACAAGGTCAATGTGATTTTGAAAGAAGCTAAATATACACAGCATTTGTTCTCTGCAGACTTGTGGAACTGGATCTGTGACATTATTCATTTCTAATCTTAACCTGTTCGGCTCCTGTCTTCGGAGTTCAGTATTAGCTTGTGTTGACAGATATTTCATATTTCTAGCCTCTTTATGTGGCTCAGTGGAAACAGACTGTGATCTTGGACTTCTGTGAAATAAAAAGACAACAGATTACAACAACAAAACATCTCAGACAGTACGCTTAAAACCTGGACCACAATTGGCATATAGATCTGGCACACATACCGCGATGAATTAAAGCTCAGAATTAGGCCAGATGTGGTTGCCAGAAGCTGTATTTTTATTAAAATAATGTACTTTGGCTAAAAAATAACTATATAAAACTATAGACCTGAACAGTACCATTAAACATAACAATTATGAGAAAATATCAAAATAATAAATATTAGTAATGTATAAAAAAATTTAAAGTCATACTACTTTTCAATAAACATTACCATTATAATTATTATTTTGTCAGGATAGTTATTATTTGATACAGGCTTGGGCTGTATACTAGCTGGGATGGTTAATTGGACCTTTAAGGTCTACTTGAAAAAACAAAATACCAAAAATATAACTGATAAAAACACATTTGGTATTATCTACAAGACCAATTTTTGTCATAAGACAGACTTATGTGGTCTCTGATTTTGGTTTAGTCATTAAAAAGAACAATATGTCTATTACATATTAATCACTAAAGTTAAATATGCACATGGTGATACATTTGTCACCATTGCTACCAGTTATTAAGAAATATGGTGTTTAATTGTGAGTGATTAAAGAATAATGAATAAAATAGAATAATGTGATTAATTCTTAAGTAACCATTAGCTAACCATGTGATATCTTTTGCACCTTTAACCCTTTATCGTCATGTAAATGTGATTTTTCTAGTGAAGATAAATCAGTTTATACAGTGGTGCTTGAAAGCTTGTGAACCCTTTAGAATGTTCTATATTTCTGCATAAATATGACCTAAAACATCATCAGATTTTCACACAAGTCCTAAAAGTAGATAAAGAGAACCCAGTTAAACAAATGAGACAAAATATTTTACTTGATCATTTATTTATTGAGGAAAATGATCCAATATGACATTTGTTAGAGGCAAAAGTATGTGAACCTTTGCTTTCAGTATCTGGTGTGACTCCCCTTTGCAGCAATAACTGTAACTAAACGTTTCCGGTAATGTTCTTTAACCATTCTTTAGTAGAATAACTTGTGTGTTTTGGGTTGTTGTCTTGCTGCATGACCCACCTTCTCTTGAGATTCAGTTCATGGACAGATATCCTGACCTTTTCCTTTAGAATGATCTGATATAGTTCACAATTCAATGTTCCATCAATGATGGCAAGCCATCCTGGCCCATAGGCAGCAAAATAGGCCCAAACCATGATACTACCACCACCATGTTTCACAGATGGGATAAGGTTCTTATGCTGCAATGCAGTGTTTTCTCCAAACATAACGCTTTTCATTTAAACCTCTATTTTGGTCTCATCCATCCACAGAAAATTATTCCAATAGTCTTCTGGCTTGTCCATGTGATCTGCAAACTGCAGATGAGCAGCAATGTTCTTTTTGGAGAGCAGTGGCTTTCTCCTTGCAACCCTGCCATGCACACCATTGTTGTTCAGTGTTCTCCTGATGGTGGACTCATGAACCTTAACATTAGCAAATGTGAGAGAGGCCTTCAGATGCTTAACATGGGGTCCTTTGTGCTCCTTGCTCTTGGAGTGATCTTTGTTTGCTGACCACTCCTGAGGAGGTAACAATGGTCTTGAATTTCTTCCATTTGTACATAATCTGTCTGACTGTGGATTGGTGGAGTCCAAACTCTTTAGAGATGGTTTTGTAACCTTTTCCAGCCTGATGAGCATCAACAACTCTTTTTCTGAGCTCCTCAGAAATCTCCTTTGTTTGTGCCATGACACACTTCTACAAACGTGTTGTGAAGTGCAGACTATGATAGATCCCTGTTTGTTAAATAAAACAGGGCGCCCACTCACACCTGATTATCTCATTGACTGAAAACACGACTCTTAATTTCAGCTGCAAATTAACTGCTAATCTTCTCACAAATATGTCATATTGGAACATTTTTCTCAATAAATAAATAACCAAGTATAATATTTTTGTCTCATTTGTTTAACTGGGTTCTTTTTATCTACATTTAGGTCTTGTGTGAAAATCTGATGTTCATATTTATGAAAAAATTAAAAAAAATTCTAAAGGGTTCACAAACTTTCAAGCACCATGCACTGTGATTTGATCACGAGTCTTAACAGTATTTGTGAGAGAGAATCATTCACATGTTTAAAGTGATTTGTTTTTAATGTTGGTGAACACCATTTTAGAGTCATTCTGAACTAAAACTCTCACCAGTAGAAAATCCAGTTCTCTCTCTGAAATAACTTTCATCTGATTTTTTTCTGCTGAATTCAGCATCTGTCTGTTGGATCAATAGAACATGCTCTGCTTTTAAACTAAACCGTTTTTTGCTGTATGCTGCACAGTTTAGCTCTCTGCCAGACTGTGTCTTATGTAAAGTTTAGCCAAGCTCCATCTGACCAAATCGAATTCAATAATGAACAAACCAGAGCCAACCCCAAGACTTTTCCTTTTTTTCCCAATTTCTGACTTCCTCTGTTTTGATTACCAGAATATTATGACCACCTCTCGTCTGGAATGAACTTGACTTTGGCCATCACAGGTGACATGCGACAGGGTTTGCTGCATGTATAAATAAGTGAGCACACCAGTCACAGTTGTATCAGAGTGCACAAATATTTTCATGGGTAAAGGATGCTATATGACTGAAGTCCAAAAGGACATGATAATAGGGTACTGGGCAAAGGGTGGTAGGGTTAACAGCAGGGTTACTACCATCAGTCAATTTAGGACGTTGAGGAGCCGCAATAGTCAAGGTCTACCAAGAATTGACTTCTCATACATTGAGTGCCTTTTAATGGCATAACAGTGGTGCCCCACTGGCCATTGATGCTGAAAGCAGAACAAATCCAGAGAGTAGAACAGAGTAATCAATGAGTCACAGTGTACCGGTTAATCTCTATAATGAACACAGAAGCAATGATGAAAAGTGTCAGAATCATTGAGTGAACACTGTCTGTGTTTAATGGTTATAATATTCTGGTATGACTGTGTACATTTATGCTACACCAATATTACTGTTATTGCAACTAATAAAAACGCTTACAAAAAAGCATCATGGTACTACTATAATTGTAGTGCTTTTTTTTTCATAAATAAAAAAGTGCCCCTATTGGTAATGGATATTTCATTCATTTATTTATGAAAAAGAATGAAGGTTACTACTATGATTGTAGTGTCATGGTACCTTTTTGTAAGAAAATAGTCAAAAAATAGATTAACTCTTGACTTTTGATCAATTACATAGCTATGAATGTGTCTCAAATGGTACGAAATGGTAACATACTCTAAGATTAAGATTATTTTTGCTGTCTTTGACTGGGTTACAAGGTTGCCCATGTGCCTGCATCACAAACTGGGAAAAAACATGGACGCCTCCAAGTGTTGTTAGCAGCAAGCTAGCCAATTAACATCCATGATCCATGAGTGATAATTTCAACAGTCCTGATAAATTTGCCTTCCTAGAAGGAACTTTGTGGTCAGTGTTGTCAATTTAATCATCAGCTCTATGTTACTGAAGGCAGTCATGTTGATTTGACATCATGAGCTGAAAGTTGGTGTTTTTCTAAGTGGGAGTTAGATGCAGCATTTATTTTGGAGTGGTTTGAGGCAAATGTTTGACATGCAGTTAGCACAATGCTAACTTCATGCTGTATATGCTTTTATTACTTTTTAAACCTCTGTAGTCGGTGTTCCCAGTTCCCCGGTGTTTTTTGCAAAAACACTTATATAACTGCGAGAATTTTTCCTAGAAACAAAAAAAGTCGACGGCCTGTGCTTTCCCATGAGGTCTGTTTCCAGGCAGCTGCTAGCTTGCATCACTGTGGTTATGGAGGGGACTGCTAGGAGAGCTCCTGGGAGGAAAATCCCGCTCCTTTGACTCTGGGGCCGCACAGATGGAGAGTTAGGAGGGGAAATCTCCATTTGATTCCTCAGAGACATCCAGTCCACAGCTGTGGGACTCTTCACAACTCTCTACTCATGGTCGATCAAAGTGTACATGGACATGCTGGAGTGTAAACGGTCTAGACGTACACGGTCACAGATGGTGGGAAAGTAATAATTGTTACATTTCTGGCTGTATCACACTCTGAATTTTCCTCAATGTCAAACACCTGGGTGAAGAGTGATTAAGAAGGTACTCTCAACAGGAAATGATTAGACCTTCCACAGAGCTATACACAACACACTCTCACTCAGCAAGATAATGAACACTCAGGAGAGGAGTGCTGATTAACAGCAAAAGAAACACCTTCCACACACACACACACAAGATTATAGTCCTGACAGACATCTACAGATGATTTAGGTGATAAACATTAAGAAATATTCTGTTTCTTCACTTCAGCGGTGGATTCAGACAGTAATGCAAAAAATAGGTAAGAAAAAAAGTCTTTGAAAAAAAGAAGATGAAGCTGGAAGGCTAGCTATCAAATGCAAAATGAAAACATGCCATTCAACATAATAAAGGAAAAGCAGTGTGAACTATAAAGCACTTTCAATATTATAAATCATTTATTTTCCCATGAAAAGATTAATATTTACTTTTTGGCCTTCATAACAATCATTCATTTGTACAAAAATGTCTTGGAAGAAGGAAAAAAATGTAAAGAACTTACCTTTTATGTAAACAATAGGTCATTGACATAGAGGCCTTAAAATAGTCTTTTAGGAAACTACATTCTATTAAATTTGTCGAATGGAAAGCTTATATATAGTCATGTAATCTCCTTTTTGTTTGCCCATCTATCCACCCATGCTGTATTTTCTTACATTTTAGCACCGATTGTGCATTTTTTTGCTTAAAACGCTGTGATTTTTCAGTTTTGAATGCAATTGATTGGGTTATGCTGTTGGGATAACAAGGCTGAGTTCAGTCAGTCGCATTAAAGTGGTGCTCCTGCTGTAGAGGGAAGTTAAATGAAAAATAACCCAATTATCCAGCTTGTGGTGTTAGTCTCAAACCTCTGCAGTGTAGTTTGAATGTGATCGAGTGTGTTTGAGTGTGTGTGCTGGTTAAAGTGTGTAAGGAGACTCCAGGGCTGCTCACCCAAGGCTTGAGCTCCGTCAATGCCATCTGTGTGCCTCTCTCATTTCCCCATTTTCCATCCAGTCATCTAACTCAACACCTCCTCTCTGTTTCATCACACTTCCCCTTCACACTTCCCTTTTTTTCCAAAACAGGAACGCTTAGTAGGTCCCACTGCTCCTGAGCATTTGCTGTTTGGTAATGATTGAACATGTCAGAGTGGATGGGTAATATTTTGTGACGCAATACAGAAACTTCACAATAACTCTGAACCAGCAACCAGAAGACTAGCAATAAGTAACCACTCCATTATTGTCAGAGAAATCAACAAAACCAACATGAATACTACTGTTAATGTAGGCATTCATCATCATCATTATTATTATTATTATTATTATTTTATTAATTCTGACCCCTGTGACCAGGAGTGTTTATCTATAAAATCTTATCTACTGATTGTATACATCCATTTTTTTGCCTATCCTCATTTCAAGCATTTTCCAGTTAATTTTGCATGATACATATGGCATGTGTTAGACAGTGAGTGAACAGTAGATTGCATATTCAGTACATTGGATGTGGGAGAAATGGGCAAGTGTGAAGAAATGAATGACTTTAACATAGGCCAAAATGTTTGTCCAGGGAACTGGGTAAGAGCTCTTGCTCTTGGATCTGTAGGGGTCGGTGGCTTCTGGCAATGAACTCCAAATCTTGATCAAATCAAGCATCTTTCAGAAGTGCTTAGAGTAACTAGTTGAATCCATGGTGACTCCAACTCACAATTTACAGGATTTTAAAGATCTGTGGCAACTTCTTGGTATAAGATACCACAGAACAGTGGTCTGTAGTCTTGTAGAGTTCATGCTTACTAGGGACAAAGCAGTAAGGACAGACAGCTTTAAGAATATTAACTGGTTGTAACGTTTAGGCTCTCTGGTGCAAAAGAGCTTCAGTTTGGTTATCTGAACTTTGATTTGGAGGTCAGGGCTGATTTGGCCTATTGGTTTTCTTTGCCAAGTAAAACACTCACAAAACATCAAAAATTCAAAGACATTTTTCATCTCCTGCGTTTTTTACTGTACATCATTCACACCCTTGAAAAACCACAGAAAACAGCAAATTATTGATTATTCTTTTTATGAATTATATAGTAAATGTTCGCAAAGGTGTGGAACTTTGGGATTTGGGAAATTCTAACATATAGAAAATATTGAATAAAACAACAAAACCACATTTTTGTACATTTATAATTGGCCATTTTTTCTTAAATAAAAAAAAATAACGTGATAAGTTCTTTCAAACCTCTGAGTGATCATGTACTGTAGTATTCACTCCACTGTGATAGAAGCTCTTTTTGGTGCTTTGCCTTCAATGATAATCAAAAGACAATAATATATTAAACACACTAATACAGATCAGTTTAATAATTTAAAACCATTGAGCATGATCAGACAAAAGAGAGGATTATTTCTGATGTTTACAAAAACAACTTATGAGTCTGATGTTCATTGAAGTGCAAACAAAAATGAAAACAACGCTGATGATTAAAAACATCAAAGGATTTCTTACTGCTGTTTTTCATCAAATACAAACATCAAACGCATTGGGAAGAATTGACTTGAGGCTGTTTCTTAAAAAAAGGAAACCTCTCTTTATTGGTTTAAGATCAAATTGGCATGAATAACAGAAATACTCATACAATACAACAATATACAATATGGGTGGAAAACAAAGAAGACGTGTAAAATGCTTTAAATTCATCAGCTTCATTCACACAAATACACAACTGTACATCCACACGCTACACTACATTTCCGTTTTATTAACCCAAGGTAAGTCTGCATTCAAAGACCACTGAAGTTCTGTCGTCGTGCTGTAGTAGTGTCATGCCCATGTCAGGAAGGAGGGTCTTCTCTGGGTACAGTCAGACATTTTAGTAAATCACCTCCATCACACTCTGTAAACATATATATCTCCTGAATATCACTGGATTCTCTAAAATATGAGGTTGTTAAACAGTCAGGCTAAGACGCTGACACTATGACCAGAGGATCGTGAGTTTGAATCCCGGTCATGCTGTTTGCCATCAACAGTCGGGGCCCAAGAGAGCAAAAATTGTCAGTGCTCTCTCTGGGTGGATAGATGGTGCTCTCACTCTCCCTATCACTCTCACACATTGCAATATCCGTTGGCTCAGGCATCTACTGATTGGTCCATTAGAAACTGGAGACCCTGCACTTTCCTCCAAGCACGTAGGATCCACAGGGATGGTGAATCAAGTGATGGTTTGAAAAAAGGCGGTGGCTGTATCTCACGTCTTCACCTTCCTAGAATCAGGGACAGTGGAAAGTGATAGGGAGAGCCACTAATGGGTTGGGTTAACTGGCGACTACCACATTGGGAAAGGGTGAAAATTGGCAAATAAAAAAAATAAACAGTCGCTATACAAATATTGCTATGTGTAAATTAATACTGCAGACCACTGACTGGCAGCCTTGACAAAACAGCTCAAACAAACCAGCAAACTTTGCCTAAATGTGCTGGTTATGTGAGTTTGGTGGTATTAACCTACAGTTTGAGTATTTGGTTTTGTTATATAAGTAACGTTTATCCATCCATCCATCCATTAGCACACCCACTTAATCCTTATCAGAGTTATAAGTGACGTTTAACAATAAACTATTTCATGTAGCACTTTAATGTGCTGGCTGCTTGGACATAGCAGAACAACCTCATCATTCAGATCATTAAATATACACAAACATATCAGGTTTGGGACACTTTTGTTTACCACAGGTTGTGACAGCATTGAGTTACAAAAATGCCATAAAATTTTCCCATAGAGAAAAACTTGGACCTCGAGCTCCTAATATGGGTATAACACCTACAGAATGACTTCAGTGGTATAGTGAGGTCTGTTGGAGACGTATGGAGTGCCACCCCTGGATATTACTGCACAGGAGAAATCTCCCAGATTGTTGTTGTTCTTCAGTCTGATTTAGTGAAATTAGAGAGCTCTGGTGTAGAATCCTCAACCTAACCAAAGGCAGATTCAGTCATGTCCCGACACATCCAACACATTTTCAAATGACAATCTGCACGTCCTCACAAACAAGTCAACTACCTTTGTTGAAGAGGGTACACAGTTGTTCGGAAACTGCAGAAAAAGGTGTGGCCGGTGTTAGAATACGCTTTATAATGCAAAATGGAGCTTTTTGTCAACATACACACATACATATACCATCATATGCAAAAGTTTGGACACACTCCTGGCCAAATCATGTTTGATTGATAGTTCATAATGAATTCCAATAGAGAACAACTTAAATATGAGTTTTTAATGCAGAATTCCTAATTATTTGCAAAATTAAACACATTGGGGATTTTTTTCTTTCATATTTTTTATATTATTCAATTCAGCAAATAAAGAGAAAATGTGCAGATGTTTGTTCTCTTTAGAGGAGGTGTTATTTTCACTTAAACAAAATGTGTCATAGCATAAAACGTTTGCATACAACTGTATATGCATAGACACATACAGTACCAGTCCAAAGTTTGGACACATCTGATTAAATGTTTTGTTTCATGAAGACATCTTGACCTAAAGGCTTATGCAGAGAAACATTTCACACTTCTTCACACATTCCGTGAAGTTCAAAGCTCTCCGTGCTTTTCTAAAATGAAAGAAGAAGAAATTATTCTGATCTTGTCTGGTGGTCCTATTGTCCAGCACTACTGCAGTTGAACTGGTGGTTTGTCATATTACATGTGACTATGACACTAGCAGTCATTTCTCCATCAATACACGACTCCATGAACATCTCAAGCGACAAAAATGTCAAATCCAGAGGGGGCCAAGCACTTCACACACTCAGCACGCTCAATGGCAGAAATGCAAGTGAGGGGAAAATGAGGCTCTGTTCATTTTATATATTAAGATATATATCTCTCTAAAACATACTCAGGTCACAGCATCTGTTAGTAATTGGATGCAGAAAATTCCAGTCGCTCTCGACATTTCATATCAATTAATAAAAAATAATAATAATAAAATAAAAGCCAAATAAAGATTTACACATGGGATATAAAAAGTTTGGAATATCTCGGATATTCGTAGGACTCTCCTGAAACAACCAATCTATTCAGTAATTTTCATCATTTTTGTACAAAACTAGGCTTTGCAGTAACGCATCACACCTCGGCGAAATAACATTGGATTGGCCGAGCGAGCAAAAGCTTCTGGGAGGCAAGGTGAGTTTAAACTTTCTTGTTTGGGGAATATGAACTGAAGGGGGGGAAATGGCTTGCATGTTGCACATTAAACTTTAAGTCATTGACCACATTCTCAGGCAAGTCTGGTTCCAAGCTAGGACTAAGCTGGTAATTTTTAGAAGATGACGACAGATGGAGACTCCATAATCATCCTCAAACTCTCAGTGAGATCAAAATGAAATGGCTTCTCCCACCAATCTTTCATTTTCTTGCTCCAAGAAAAAAAGGCTTACAAGTATATACCTTTATTCTCCTCTGGCAAGTCTGGTTCCATCTTAAGAACAAGCTCATATTCCTTGGATGAAGAGAGAGAGACCATAATGATCCTCTATCCTGTGAGATGCATACAGGATCACTCTATCCAACATCACTTCTCTCTCTTCCTCCGAGGAAGAAAGGCTTTCAGTTGTGCACCCTGCACCCTTAGTATTCTCTAGCAACTCTGGTTCCACTTTAGGAACAAACTCATATTCCTTAGGGAAAGAGGGAGCGAGAGCATCCGTAATTATTCCCAATTTCTCAGCGAGATGAAGACAAGATAGCTCCCCACCCACCATCTTCCATTCTGTCTCACCCTTTGAGAAAAAGGCTTGCAAGTGTGCAACCTAGACTGCTAGTCTCTTATCTCCTGGTGTTCCTTTTGGGAAAACGATAGAGCGACAGAGAGTCTGGAATAACCCTATCTCTGTGTGCGCTGGAAAAGAGACGGCTCGGCCTACCATAATCCTCTTGATTCTCTTCCTCAGCGTTTGTCCCTCGCTTTGATGGAATCTCCACAGGGCTACCATCCACTAACGATCTGATTCATGTAGTCCTCAGTGGGAAGACGAGCCGTGCCCTCACCCCCAGCCCCCTCGTCCCGGAATGCCCCGTGCGGGGCGGCTCGTCCGCGGAGCAGCAGTATCCTCTGCTCGCGGCGCTCCAGCATGTGCTTGTACATGTAGCGCTGCTGGAAGAGGTCCTTGGCATAGTCGTAGAGGCGCATGTCCAGCTCGTTGAGCTCCTCGATGCGCTGAATGGTGCCCTCGTCAAGGTCTACGCCAGCCGCCCGGGTGCTGTTGTACTGAACGAAGGGCCGGATGAAGCGCAGGCGAAAGGTGCGCTCGAACAGGTACTGCGTCTTGCGCTGGAACTCGGTCAGGCCGAAGAAAGCCATGTCACGCAGGTTCTTCTTGGCTGACTCGAGCAGGATCTGGGCACGCTTCTTCTCAGGCAACGTGGACATATTGTAGCAGCCAACCAGGCTCAGGTCAGCCAGCATTCGCACCTGCCGGTTGTTGGCCAGGTTGTACGGGCACTCCATGAACTGCTGCAGGGTGCACCCAGACCAGTCCGAGCCCTCATAGCAGGAGGGCAGCTCCTGGGGTGTGGGCGTACGCCCGTCGCACATGTGCAGTGAGGTCTTCCACGTGGCTCCCCTCTGCACATGCCGCCACTCGCTCAGGTACCGCGACACAGGGTCTCGCAGCAGGGTGATGTAATAGAACTTCCTGCAGGAGAGAAAGAGCGTGTTTGGGTTAAAAAGGTTTTTGTACTTAAAGTCTATATGTGTTCTCTAGGTTCTTCTGTATAATTTATCAATGCAGACATGAGAAAGCAAACACAATCAGCTATACTGTAACACCACAAGCCACAAGTCATAAAGTGCATTGTGGATGCAGCAGGAAGTGAGACAACAGCTCCCTCCACCAGTTTAGCACTCCAAGCTACAACTGCGCCAATGAGAACAGTCATATGCCAACAGCCTTTGGTTAAACTGAGATGCATAATGTCTCTGGCGACTATCTCACATCTAACACACCTCTCTGCTGCATCACCAACAGCTCCAAGTCTCATCAAAACCTACTCCCTTAATTATAAAACGAGCTCTTTAGTATAAACAGTAATTATATACAGAACTCAAAGAACTATTTATGTATTTAAATGTATTAAATGACTCTTCTGTATGTAAGATTATTTCAGTAAAACCCCTATGAACATTTAACATTTTTAACAATAAATTTGGGTGCTGTTTTAAAAAAGTTTTCATAGAAAAAAAAAAAAAAACTGACTCATCAGATCCGAGAACAGGCCTTAATGTGTAACTGGCAGCCCTCTGTGACTTGTGTGGAAAGCTATAAAGTCATTTCTAAGCAAACTGAACATGTTATTAACAGAGAACAGAACAAAGTGAGTAAAAGAGAAAGACTCTGCAGCACCACAGTCAGCGTTATCTGCAACCTTCACAAGACTCCAATAATGATGCAATAATAATAGTAATTCATTTGAAAAAGTTTACTAAGAGACTGCTGTGTATAAAGAAGTCACAAACACTGATTCTCAAGCAGACAGGAAAAATAGTGATCCTCTGTGACCCTATAAATCTCCCTGTCTGTAACCACAGCCCTCCAGCCAGCCCCAGAGCCCCACACTGCTTCATCCTCTCCATCACTGCTCCTGCAGCCTGAAGCCACTTCACTCCCAGCCATCACCATCTTGAAACATCATCACAGGAGATGAAAAAGCGCCGGAACATTCCTGAGTGTGTGTGTGTAATCAGAGATACCTGAAGAGCAGAGAGGCCAGGCTGGGCTATGACCTCGCTGACACGCGTGCACACACACGCTCACACAGAAAATTCCTACCTTTAGGCTAGAAAGAAAGAGTTCTTCTAAAACTCATGTGGACAGTAAAAGCAAAGAGTTCTGTTTAGTACTCAGATGAGCCCTTAAAGACTAGGCTTATGATTCAGTGACTAATCTGAAGACATTATTATTATCATTGCTGTTATTATTATTGGTATTGTTGTTATTATTATTATTATTGGTATTATTATTATTATTATTGGTATTATTATTATTATTATTATTATTATTATTATTATTATTATTATTGGTATTATTATTATTATTGGTATTATTATTATTATTATTATTATTATTATTAGTATTGTTGTTGTTATTGTTGTTATTATTATTGTTGTTATAATTATTATAACCATTGTTGTTGTTATTATTACCATTGTTGTTGTTATTATTATTCAGACATTATTAAAGAGCTCATATTATGAAAAACACATGAATGTAAAGACTTTGATGTAACATGTGAATGTCCATAGCCTACGGTTTGTAACAAAACAATGATACACTTGAGAATTGTAATATATATTGAATCACAATCATGATATGCATCATATCACCAGGTTCTTGGTAATACACAGAAGGCTTATCAATAGATATTAACTAGCAAAACAGCCCATTTCAAAGGCACCGTTTCTGTGATGTCCAGGAATGTTAAGAAATGAAGGTAAGTTGTGATGAATGTCCTTATGGCAATATGAGTCTGTACAGTGAGGTAGAGGTATATTCTCTCTCTCTCTGTGTGTGTGTGTGTGTGTGTGTGTGTGTGTGTGTGTAAATTTATCACAATTCCAGAATTTCAATACTGATGCCATGTGTAGTATCAAGATACTCGATATCACATCAATACTCTGGCTCATGTTCATCACTGTCTTTAAATGCCAAATGTTTATTTGACAGAACACAAACATTTCTACATTTTATAGCTTAACTAAAGTAAAAATGCAGATGGACAGAGAGCTGGAAGTGCTGCACATGGTTATACCACATATACAGTGCATCTTCTGTCATGTTCTGTTCTGTTTGTCCCAGTGGCAAGGCTCCACATGATGGCAGTCATAAATAAAGCCATACATACAAACAGCATCACCTTAATGCAAACTTAGCTTGTCAAGCAGAATAAGCAGTGATCTAGGATCGGGTCCTGTATGTCCATATACTTGTGGTAATGAGGAGATCAAAGCCAGAAGCTGACCTTAGATCAGAGATCTGTTGAAGATGGGTCACTAACACACTCCTGGCCTTTGATAAAACTCATGCAGGGAGACGGCACTGAGATCCACAGAAGCCACCACATGGCACAAGGCTGCCATTCAGCATGGTAACTTCCCCATGCTGAGACAAGACTGAGAGCTAACACACACACACACACACACACACACACACACACACACACACACACACACACAACTAAAGTGTCAGACTCTCCACACTGCAGAAAATCCTCAATCTTGGAACGTGAAAGCTACATAAATTATTACTATAATTACTATTATAATTATGATTTTGTGTAGAAATAAGATTTTTCACCATTCTTGTAGATAAATGACTTTAGATATTTGTATTATTCATTTGTTTCATGAAATACTGACTGAAGGACGTACAATTATTCTGTAAAAAGGATAAAAAGTAAAAATCTAAGAGCAGGTTGAAAAATCTATATATTCTCATACCAGAGCACCCAAACTTTTCAGTGCATTCCCTCCTGATGACATTAATTCTGCCTTTGGTTTCACCTCAATAATACTCGGAATTTTATTACACACATACTCACTTTTAAACTTTTTGGCAATGTGACTGCACACAACAGAATTTCGCCTCCGCATTTAACCCATCCATGCAGTGAAACACACACTAGTGAACACACTAGGCAGTGAGAACATGTGCCTGAAGCAGTGGGCAGCCCTATCAACAGTGCCCGTGGAGCAGTTGGGGGTTAGATGCTTTGCTCAAGAGCATTTCAGTCATTAACTGCCCAGGTATCAAACCGGCGACCTTCCTGTTAAAAGACTAGATCCCTAACCACTAGACCACAGCTGCATTATGTCATTATCATAATGACATATGTCATTTCCTGTTTTGGAAAAGGGTAACTGATAAATTAAGATATGGAATTTCTCTTATAAGTTACATCATCTAGCCATCCTCACGTTCAACCGTGTATAAATTCTGTATGACACAGGACTCGAATGCTGTATTCATGACCAAGTGGGAACTATGACGCCTCCGACCTCCAAGCAGGAAAACCATATTTGAACTCTTAATTCTTCCTCAGATTAAAAGATGTAATTCTGTCACTTCAGCACGTCGGCGCCTATAAAACCAGAACTAATAGTCCTCTTAAGCCTTTTAGAAGTAGTTTTACTTTTTTGTAAGATATGCCATTTTCACTAAGTGCAGCAGGATACTTGGATAATGACAAAGTTAAGTCGTTCTGTTTAATCATGCCAAGTGTTGTTATTTTTAGCAGTATGTTCACAGCGGATACCATAGCCTTGTCTAACCTAGCCTCCATACACTTTTTATATAAAGGAATGGCTAATGAAACTCTTTGAATGCCTGTGTGAAATCTTTTAAGAGCTTTTTGTGTGTTCACAGTGGTCATTAACGTGGAATAATTTACATTTTGTGAAAAAATGAACAAGTTATGCTACATAACCACTATCGACAGGCTTGGCTTGAGACTGAAATTCTGTAGCAAGGCACTGATGTGTGTGTTTGTATTGATTTTATTCCTGAATGGAGAGGCTTTAATGGGGGGTGAAGAGTTGGACTGGAGAAATCTAAATCCACCATTTGATGTTTGTGACCTTTTCTTTCTGTTATCAATTTGAACACATTTTACACATAACACAAAACCTCCATTCTGGCATCTTTAAAGTCAACCAGCAACATAATGAGTGAAACTCAATTTTATTCGTATATTTTACTGATCCCTCAAAACTGGAGACTCATATTTCAAACAGCAACACAATTAAAGTCCAATTAATTATTTTGCAAAAACATATCACAGTATTATACTGCATTAAGTCCAGTTAAGCCATGATTATACTCTCTTTGTATGTACATTAATGAAAATTCAGCTTTTTAATTATTACAAAACCTACAGTTTGCAAAAAATTGTGTAGTGATGCATCATAATAATATAGAAACATATAACCATCCCGAGTTACACTGTGCAGTCAGTGTTGCACTTGCAATACCAAGAACAAACACATGGGGGCAGTGTGCACATATGAACTACTGTACAGCGTGTGGGGTAAGTTGACTGTGGCTATCGGAGGCCCTCTGGCCACAAGCAGTAACAGCAGACATGCAACGGCGTGACATTAGAATACATGCTCACCTCACCTCGACAACTTATATAATCTAGAGTTTTTGGGAAAAAAGACAGCGGGGGAAGAGAAAAGGGAAGCAGGAGATGGGTGAGTAAGCTGTGGAGGAGGAGGAGGAGGAACAAAGAGGAAGTGAGAGGATGCAGTGCTTGTAATAGCAACACTCAGTATAAGGGGAGAAAGACAAAGAGGAGAAAGTGTGGAAAACGAGTGACCTTGTGCATAAGAAAACTAACTTGTGTAACTGGTGCAACAGGAATAGCCTACACAATGCAACCTGAGATACAGAACACCATCCTATAAAGGCCATTTATCCTACTTCTTTCCTATACACTAGCACATACTCACTTAAGAACGAAGACTCTATCCATGAAGAAAGTCTTACCATCTTTGTCCAGCCCTTTCATATATTTTCATATCTAATCCATCTCTGCTCAACAGCCCTTTTCCTTTAATGTGTCTCCTTCTCTAAAACCATCCAGCTCTTTATCAGCCTGAATCACCCTCTCTGTGCTCAGGGACAGCACCCCAAGCCCATTATCATTAGCAAGCCCGAGCGGTCGCGGTCAGAACTGAGCTGAGCTTGCTTTTTAATAACCCTGCTCCCTGTTTCCACAGCGATTAAACTCCAAGCCTGTGCACACGCCCTGGCAGATTAGAAGATCCTGCTTGACTCCAATAAGATGGTAATGGTCGGCCTGCCCACTCTCTAAAACGCCAGTCAATACTAATAACACACTGCTATGGGCTTATTAACAGGGATGGACCCAGAATCGAGACTTGAGGCACTCTGTATGGCAACTCTTGCTGACTCTAGACTCTAAACAATTGCTATGGGTTTCCTAACAGGGCTAGAACCAGAAGAGGAACTTATTAATGAGCCCAGACACATAATGGCAGATTTCAGACATAGCAATCGGACTCATAATGGATAAAACCAGACAAAGAACACTAGAATCTATGTTGTTGAATTCAAGTCACTTAACATTTAGCTATTTTCTTATTAACAGGGAGCTAGAAGAGGAATTCTTGCCCATCTGAATGACAGCAGAATCCAGACATGTTCTTTTAATGGGGTTGAGACTTATGACTGTGGCGGACTCCAGACTGAAATAATGCATAGCTGTGGGACTCCTTACAGGGTCTGAACAAGATAAACTCGAGCCGCTCTATATGGCGGTGAACTCAAGCCAGATACCATTGAGCTATGTTCTTATTAACAAGGCCGGACTCAGAACAGAGTCTTGAGGTACTCCCAATGGCTGTAGACTCCAGACTTGGTTACTGGCTGTCCGTGTGGTCTTGCAGTCCACACCTGAAACCACAGAGTCCAATTCAGTATCCAGATCTCATCTAAGGTAATGTTTATTGGGTAAACTAACAAGCATGAGAAAGTGTTTTCCTCGAGGCAAAATGTGCCCACATTATTCCGTTCAGGCGAGCTCTCGAGTGCATTTGTGTGTGCGTGTCTGTCTGTATTGATTTTGCTCATAATCTGTGTGTGACTAAAGGTTATCCACACATGCAGCGAGTGAGAGGCTTAACTGGGTGGAAGACTAACAGTTGGAAATAGAGGAAATCTTCTAAATCCACCGCCTGATGTTTGTGCCTTTTTCTCACTTGGCGGTAAAAAAAATAATCGATTCAGACACTTTTTACACATAATGTGAAACCTTGATTGTGGCATTCTGAGGAAACAGCAAAATTAGTCAAATAAGCCTGTATTTTTCTTTATTAAACCTGGTTAAGTCGGTATCTAACCTTTCTAATGGATTGTGTGGAAGATCTTCAATTCAGACCAAGTAGATTATTAAGTGACACTAATTTTTGATTAAGTTAAGTTTTTTTCTTGCTTGCACATGTTAAAAGACTAAACACAGCTAATAGCAACAGCCAAAAATATTTATTTTTATTTATCTCCTGTAAAAGAACCCCATATTTAACCTGAGCCAATCTGGCTTTACAGTAAACTGACATGCAATCATAATGCCATTACATTATGTGATACTTAATTAACCCCTTTACCCTCTGAGATCAATGATCACGACCACATGCCAAATCAGATATTTCTCAATTAATCTATTCATGTCAGAAATATGATTCAAAACATTTCCACAATGTGTAGAGTCTGCCCCAATTCATATCTCAATACAGCTCACACCTGGAGTTATAAACATCATCTGCCTCTCTCTATGTAATTTCTGTGCTTCTGTTTAAAAATGACCAATGAACACTCAGGAAACCACCAAGGACTGACCCATCAGCCTCTCAGTGTGTAAGGTTGTTGGATTTGAAACTGGCCAAAAGAATCTCTAATGTCGCAAATAACATTCAAAATGAATGGAACGTTGTGTAAAAACTTCACAGCTGAAGCCAAAAAGTCACTGCATGGATTTAGACATTTTTTAAACGATAATTAGACATTTATTAACACATTAATATACACTATTTTATTCATAAATCCTAGCACTTGTGTGAATCCATCACATTCATAAACTTTTTATTTTTGCCAATTTTCTCCCTTCCCAATGTAGCATTAGCCAATTATCCCATCCATTAGGACTCTCCCCATCACTTTTGCAATGTCCCTGACTCTAGGAGGGTGAAGACAAACACAAGCCTCCTCCGTTACATGTGATGCAGCCACTGCCTCTTTTTGAACTGTGGAGCCAACACGCTCAGAGGAAAGTGCAGGAATCCCAGCTCCGAATGGACCAATCAGTAGATGCCTGAACAAGCAGACATTGCAATGTGAAAGTGATAGGGAGAGAGAGCGCCATTTACCCGCCCAGACAGGGCACGGCCAATTTTTGCTCTCTTGGGCCCCCGCTGTTGATGGCAAACAGCATGATCGGGATTCAAATCGCAATCCTCTGGTCATGGTGTCAGCGTTTTAGCCTGATGAGCCACTCAGGGCCCCCATAAACTTACTTTAAGCCTCAAAACAATTGGTCCGCATGAGCAAAGGCACATTTTCACAAGAGATATGAACAAATGTGTAAAATCTGGCATCAGCTTTTCAGAGTTAGAGCTAAATGATCTTTTTACAGAGTGTTCTGGGTTAAATTGTGCCTCATTAAGGAGAGCTGAGACTGATTTGAAGACTGATCAATTTAACAGTCAACTTTAAAAAATATGTACAAATGAGAAAATGCCCTAAGACCCCAAAGCGTTAAATTAAACTATAGTCTTAATTAGGGATGCACTGATACCACATTTTTTAAAACCGAGTACGAGTACAAGTACTTACATTTAAGTACTTGCCGATACCAAGTACCAATAAGA